>OVBA01000096.1:0-103822 GCA_900406435.1 Lepidium aucheri | reverse complement strand
TAAGATGCTTGAGACTTATGACGCAATCTGGAATACTCTTTATATCACTGTTGCTAAGATCTAGCCAAGTAATACTTAGCGGGACGTGTGTCAATCTCTTGAGTCTTCTGTTGCCAATCTCAAGGCGCTCAAGACGAGACCATCCAACAATTGATGGAGGGACATCTTCTATCATCGTGTTACTTACATTGAGTTCCTTGATGTTAGTGGAGATATCTGGAAAAATTCTCAATAGCGAGCAATTTCTCATGTCGACGTACTCAAGGGATGCTAAGTTGATGTTGGCGGGAATTACTTTTAGCTTTTCGCACTCCCCCATATACAGCTTCTTCAGTTTGTGTAAATTCGAAATAGAGGAAGGAAGCTCCACCAACCTATTGCATCGCCAAAAATGCAATGTCTGGAGGTTTGTAGCCTTTGAAAGATTTGGGATTTTTTTCAACCTTTTGCACCCAGACAGATGCAATGTCTGGAGGTTTGTAGCCTTTGAAAGATTTGGGATTTTTTTCAACCTTTTGCACCCAGACAGATTCAATGTCTGGAGGTTTGTAGCCTTTGAAAGATTTGGGATTTCTTTCAACTTGTAGGAACAGTTCAGATTTATGATCTTGAGATTAGGAAGGGGCTGCATGTTAAACATTCACAACAAAATAAGATATATCTTACTTACATTCATTCATCACATAATACATAATAAGATATAATATCACAAATATACCAACCTTGATTCCTTTCCAGAGCTTCCTCAGATTGCTCTCAACCATACGAAGTTCAACGAGACAATCCAGCTGAAATCTTGGAGGAAGGCTTTCTCTCGGGTAATAATCCCAATGTAGTAACTTAAGAGGAGGTAAATACTTCATACCTTTTGGTATTTCCAACCTTCTTTTGATTCTTAGGAATTGGAGTTTAGGCATTCCTTCAAAAACTCGCTTACTTATAGTAACATCTCCCACTCTGTCCTCATCAAGTGATATAGATTCCTTTTCCGCCTTGACATATCCTAAGGATATACCTATGACAGATCCAGTACGCTACCAAATATTTGCAAAATAAGACTATGTCAAATTGTTATTGTAAATCAGTATACAACTTTTGGAAATAAAGTATATGTAAATACTTACTGTTTCATTTCTCAGTACTTCATAAATATCTTTTTCTTCAACTAAAAACTGGCGTTTCCCTGGCTCTTCAGATTGTTCAAAAACTATCTGTCTACCCAATTGTTTTAGTAGATGGTGCATTTTGATGACCTAGTGTATGTATATATTGAAAAAATTAGATAAAAATGTAGAAAAGGGGAGTTGATAAGAGAAGTTTTTTTTTTTTTGTATAGGACACTTGCCCCACCTATTACCTCTTTAGATCCGCCAAACCATATATCACAATCAGATGTAATGAGAGATTTATCAACAAGGGTCTTTAACCCATTTCGTACATCCAAGTTACTGTCAGAAAGCATAGATATCACATCATCCGTATATCTGTTGTTGAAGAAGCATGCAATGTGAAGAAATAGAGATTGATTTTTCTTCGACAATCTGTCATATCCAACTCGTAACACGTCCTCAATTTCTCCATCAACACTACTTTCAATCCTAGATAGTTGAAGTTCCCATTCTTCCTTGCTCTCTCCACGCAAAGATGAACCCACAACACTAAGGCCTAATGGAAGTTTGCTGCAAAACTTAGCTACTTTATAGGCAAGCTCTTCAAAACCTTCTTGTACAGATCGTTGTTTGAAAGCGGATAGACATAATATCTCAAGAGCTTCTTTATTGGATGGAAAATTCACATGATAGATATCCTGAATCCCATGTGCCATCAAAGTCTTCTTATCTTCAGTGGTAATGATGATTCGGCTTCCAGAACCAAACCAAGAAACTTCTCTAGCCAATGCCTTTAGTTGCTCTAGATTATCTACTTCATCAAGAATAATAAGCACTCTTTGATCTTGTAGCCACTCTTTAATGGCACCTAAATGATGTACCTTCATATCCTTTTGGTTAAGAATATTAGACAGAAGTAGGCTTTGCAAACACAACTTGAAATCATAGTCATCAGAAACCATTAAGCTTTTGCAACTTTCCTTGAGGTTCCCCATAAAACATTTAAGTTGAAATCTGGTAGAGATTTGGTTATATAAGGCCCTAGCGATGGTAGTCTTACCAATTCCTGCAGGACCCCAAATTCCAATTATCTTGACAACATCATCGCACCACAGGCATAATAAAGTGTCTAGATTATTCAAGTGAGCTTCGAGTCCTACCATCTCCTCAAAATCCCTTGAAGGTGTAAGATTGAGTTTGTTTGAAACATTTGTAGCAATCTTTTGGATCATCTCTGCTTCATTAGCCCTTATAATTGTAAAAACAAAAAGTTCTTCTGTGAGTCCAATTTACAGAAAATTGGAGCATTTTTTTAGAAACGTAATAACCTTCTTATATTACTTAACCAAAAGAAACAACAAACCAGTTTAGAGAGTGTTCTCCGGCAATGGTAGCTACATCTGCCAAAGCTTTGCTCCATCTCTGCTTCACCTCTTCGGTTTTCCCTTCACAAGTCTTCTCAAAAGCCTTACCAAAATCACCGATCTGTTTCCGAACATCAGACGGATCAACATCGTAAAAGATGGTCATCACAACCTGACCAAAAGCTTCTTCACACTTGAAAATTTCAACCAATTCATCTAAACACCAACTCGAAGACGCGTACTTCTTGGAGAGCACCACGATAGAGACTCTGGATTCTCTAATCGCTTGGACGAGCTCAGGTCCAATGGTATGGCCTCTCTCGATCTCATGATCTTTGAACGTAATGATTCCTTTGCTTGCAAAATAGTGGTGTACATGACTGAGAAACCCTTTACGGACGTCTTGTCCATGGAAGCTCGGAAAGACATGGTACCTCCTAGTGAGAGACAAAGAAGAAGAAGCCATGAGAATTGACAATGCTTAAAGAAAGTCTTATAAAGTAGTTTCGAAAGAAATGTTATTACAAAGTGGTTTCAATGAAGATTATTGAAGCAAAACGCGTAGAGATTTCGAAGACTTTTGTCAATAAGAAAATACAAAGCGTGTTTCCACGAAGTAGCCGACCATTGAAATGTCTTTTTCTTATAGTCGTCGAAGACCACAATACACATATATATATATATATATATATATATAAAGTCTACTTGCTAGAGAACCTAATTTACATGGCCTAGATAATGAGATTGTATTGACTATTACAATCAAATTACACACAACTATATAAGGTAACCTGTAAATAGAACACAAATGTAGCAAGTAGATTTAGGGATCTTGGAGATCAAAGGTTGGAACTTGGGAAGAGAAACCATGTGAGAGCTGATAAAGCAACCTCGGCAATATGTTTCTGTAAGGATCACTTTCTCTTTTGATTTTCAAATAATTCATACAGCTTTCTACTTCAGACTTGACCTGCAAGTAAACCTCATGAGCTTTCTCTTTATCACTTAGCTCTTTCTCTCTACCTTTTGTGTCTATTGGTTTCCCAAAGTACATGTAAAGTCGTCCTGGAATTTTGGGTATTATTCCAGGCACATGCAGATCTTGTTTTCCGAGTTCGCCTTCGTCATCATTCCTAACCAAAGATTATCATCAATAGATTCAAAATCAAAATGTTATACAAGTTTTATGTGATAATCTGTAACAGAGTAAAACAAAATTCAACCTCAAGCTAGCAGCGTCTTCTGTTATCTCGTTTATGAAGTTCTTCAAAAAAGGGATCTTCATTTGATCATCGTAATCCAAAACCATCTGCGAATCATTCCAATGTACAAAGGAGTTACTCGAACACACATTCATACAAGAAAGCTTTGTAAGTGTATATGCAGGTATAAAAACTAAAACGGAGAAGAGATTTTTGCTAAAACTAGTCTTAAGAATAAATTTGATCATTATAATCCAAGACTGTCTGCAAATCAATCCATTTCTTAAAAGAGTCACTCAAAAATTGATTGAAACAAAAAGCATTTTGAAGAATGGAGGTGTACAAACTAGAACGGTAAAGAGAATGTTGCTTACTTCACAGAGGTCATCCTCTCCAACAATACAAAAAGGAATGATTTTTGCTCCACATTTTGAAGCAATCCTTACAAACTCCGAACGTTCTGGCCAAAACAACTTGTATTCTTCACCCTGTAAAAAGTGCCTTTAGATATAAAACCTCAAAAGTTAACAAGACCAAATACAGAAAATATAATCATCACCTTTCTGTGCAAGGCTTCACGGACACCTCCAGGATACAAGGCTACATGAGCCTTGGAACGAAGTAGTTTGTAGAAATTCATACCCGTGACAGGAACTGCGCCTACTATCCTAAATGAGTCATACGTTTGCCTAGCAGGGAGTTTCGAGCCAATTTTTTCGGTAAACATCAATGGATGTGCCAGTCCTCGTAACAGAATGCCCCTCTCTTTCAAGAAACGAGCAGCTGATGCATGCAAATCCATACCAAGCAACATGTGATTGCCGACATAGAGAACCGGTCCCTCTGCAGGTATTCCTGCAAGTGATCTTACTACTGTACCATTTTCTAGTGTTGAGAGATATACTGGGGAGGTTGTAGCCGTTAGAAATCTGGACCAGTGAAAATGAATGAGAATAATACTTCAGTACTTGCTTAACGTACCAGAAGCATATAGTCTATTCTAGCTAAGCAGAGATATTGAATATATATTCACTAGATCTAAGTCAAGAAAGCGTTTGACTCAGCAAATAGACACTTGATTACATATGTGACATATAAGGATATTAATGCAACAAGTGACTCGCTTTACCTTTGTGATTCTTCATATTCTTTGAACTCATATGGAGTAGGCAGAATGTAATCTGAACTGTAATCAAGGGACTTCCCACGTCGATAATAATATGCACGCTTGATGATAGTCACCAGATCTACTCCATCCTCCTAGAGTGAGATACAACAGATAAGTTGAATTGTAGATTGTCAAACCAAATAGAAATCTGAAAATTTCCTGTGCCAAATCTGATACAAGAAGTTTTCTACGTGTTATAACTCATAGAGACTAGATTTGCTGGTGAAATTACTAAATTGGAATCGCAAATGCAGAAGATATGTTGAGTCTAAAATTGAAAGCCAGCAACTTATTGACACAAGGAAAACTTCTTGCATCAGAGGACAGAGCACTTTACCAAGAAGAGGAACTGTCCGTTATTCTCAAGCTTACGCACTTCACATCTCGGCAATGCACCACGGAGTCTTTCAATGTCTTCCTTGTCCAGTAACCATTGGTCACGTCCACTACAATAACAATAGGGGCAATGCCTACAAACTCAGCTTCCACTTAAAAAATCTTACAAACAAAATGATTGCTTAACATTGATACCTCAGAAGTATCATTGTTTGGGCTTTGACAGTGATAATGTGAGAATTAGCCGATGCTGAAGCAGACTTAAGCAGTTGAAGCTTCCATAGAAGTGTGTCCTTGGGAAGGATTCTAGTCATAGTCTGTAAGTACTTTGATTTCGTGAGTTTATCTCTTGACATATATAATGACTAGAGAAATAAAATTGAAACAACAAAATGAGAAACAAAACAACATAAATATATATTTTCTTCTCCTAAAATAGTCTTACAGGCAGGCTGGCTGAAGTTACAAAGAAGTCTCGAAAGAGGCCTCCACCTATCTGTGCGGCATCACTTTCATTCAGCATAGTCTCGAACATCTTTGTCAATGGATAACCTATGTAATAAAACACATTTAGTCTTAACTTTGAAGCAAAACCTGACATTGAAACCCGTCTATAATACCAAGTCTTTGTATCTATGTATGTGGAAGGTATACAAAGGGTTGAAACTTCACCTTTTTTGAACCCAAAATTCTCTTCTATTACGCTGGGAATTCCATCGGGTAGAATTTCCAGTAGACCCAATAAAGGTTGCAAAATGAAGTTGTTAAAACGTATGACTGCATCAAACAGAGTGTGTTACTGAGTAAAGATAAAGTGCATATGATACATTTCATGAAATCTACCCATACAATTTTGTCCCCCGCCCCTTTTCAAAAAATACAAGAATACTATAATGTCTGCATGGCTAGAATTATGCTTTACCAGAAACGCTTAAATCACAAAGTAAGAGCTATCTCAAGAAAACACAGCTGGTAGTTTCGTGCTTTTATAAATGGCCCAAGAAAACACAGAAAGGAATCTCAATGATCCAGAAAAAGTTAGTAGTTTTATTTTACCAGGATTAGCCAGAATCAAGATAAGATCAATGTCAGGGTTACTGGCAGCAACATCTAGAGCAAGACATGCTCCAATAGATTCTCCAACTATATAAATGGGTCTATTCGGGAAACGGTAGTGCTCTGCCCTAACTGTCTTCTCAATGAGCTTCACAAGATCTAAACACAACAGTAAGAGTTTCACCCACATAAGATTACAAAACACAGTAGTGAGACTAAATAATAGAGAATGCAGACAAAGAAGCAGCACCTTGAGCAGGGGTTCGATCTTTCACTGGAATGTGAAGGCACCATAGATCAAATATCCTATGCTCAAAAGACAATAAGGTCAGAGACGAAAAGCCAAGTCCATCTAATTGAAAGTTTGCAATATTCATATCTAAGGCTCCAATGCAATAAAGAAGAATAAATCAAACAAGACTTACTCTCCAAGCCTCTTATGCTGGCGAATAAGCCCTAATCCAGTACCATCAATCCCTACAATTTTGCAAAACTAAATTTACAACAATTTCCATTGTCCCAATTAAAGAAAGGTGTAATCAATCAAACGAGTATCAATTTCAGCCCTAAAATTTTAAGAAGTACGAACCAGGTATGTAGAGGAGAAGAGGAGACCCTTGACCACGAGTACCACATTCCAACGGCGAGAACCACCGAGGCGGACCACAATCGCCGCCGTCTGATCTGATGAAATCTCCAGCCTCCACCAAAAAATCCGCTAAGCTCTTCCGTTCTTCAGGCTGTGCCGCCTCCGAATACGAATACGGATTCACAGTCGCCGCTAACTTCCCATTGATTCCGAATTTCGGGTTCGTAAGCCGATGATCAGACGCAACTGAGGTCAGTCGTTGTTGGGTTGACTTCCAGTAATAACAATCGAGATTGCAAGCTCCTCTCGAACTTGAGGAGAAAGTGAAAGAGATTACATCTGTGAAACGAAGTGTAGTAAGAATCGCCATCGATCATAATCAGATGTAGAAGCAGTAGAGGAACGCTTGTTCTTCTTGAGATTCTTCATGTTTAAAGGTCGAACTCGAACACGACAAGCTCGTGTGACAAAACTAACAGTATTCTTTAATCGAGATCGGTTCGGGTCTACATTTTTCGGTTTGAATTTGGTTCAGGGCTCAATTTTGGCTCAATTTTACCAAGAATAAATTCCGATGGTTCGGTTTGACTTAAAACCAAATCTCGGTTGGTTTTAACTCTTTCCCGCGATAATGTTGGGTCGGATTGAATCCAAAAACTTTATATGAACCCGAACTTATCTATCTTCCACATTAAAAGCCATACACTTTTACAAGTTACAACCAAACCCAAATTTAGGTGTGTTTTTTTTCTCAATAATTTGAACCCCAAATTTAATTACACAAACTTAGCAAGTAAAATTTAGTGATCTTGGAGGTCAAAGGTAGGAATTTGGGAAGTGAAACCATGTGAGAGATAATAAAGCATCCTTGGCAATATGTTTCTGTAAGGATCACTTTCTCTTTTGGTCTTCAAATAAGCCATACATCTTTCTACTTCAGACTTGACCTGCAAGTAAACTTCATGAGCTTTCTCTTTATCACTTAGCTCTTTCTCTCTTCCTTTTGTGTCTATTGGTTTCCCAAAGTATATGTAAAATCGTCCTGGAATCTTAGGTATTATTCCAGGAATATGCAGATCTTGGTTTCCTACTTCTCCTTCTTCACCGTTCCTAATACATCAATCAAAATTTATATAACATCAATCTGATTATCTCTTAGAGAGTCAAGTATATGAAACAGACTAAGTACCTCAAGTAACCAGAGTCTTTTGTTATGTCTTTTATCATGTTCTTCAGAAAAGGGATCTTCATTTGATCATCGTAATCGAAGACCATCTGAGGATTATTTTCATAAAGATTGTTGAGACTTGCAGATACTGATACTAAAAGGAAGAAGTATCGAAGGTGATTTGCTTACTTGACAGAGATCATCTTCTCCAACAACGCCAAAAGGAATGATTTTCGCTCCAAATTTAGATGCAGTCCTTACAAACTCTGAATGTTCTGGCCAAAACAATTTGTATTCTTCACCCTGAAGAAATTTGCCTCTTTAGATATATATATATATATATAAAGCTTAATAAACCAGAAAGAGGAATATGGAAGACACGATCATCACCTTTCGGTGCAAAGCTTCACGGACACCTCCAGGATACAAAACCACGTGAGCCTTGGAACGAAGTAGTCTGTAGAAATTGATGTTTGAGACAGGAACTGCGCCTATCATCCTAACTGAGTCAAACATCTGCATATTAGGGAGTCTTGAACCACTTTGTTTTGTAAACATCACTGGATGTCCCAGTCCACGTAAAATAATGTTCCTTTCTTTCATGAAATGGATTGCTGCTGGACGCAATTCTGTACCAAGCAACATGTGATTGCCGACATAGAGAACCGGTCCCTCTGAAGGTATTCCCGCAAGTGATCTTACTACTATACCGTTGTCTAGAGTAGAGAGGAATACTGGTGAGATTGCAGCAATAAACAAACTGGACCAAAGACAGTAATAACAATATTTCAGTATTTGCTTACTGTAGCAGAAGCAAATATTCTATTCTAGCTACGAAGAGCTATATAAATAGACTATTCACTAGATTTATGTCAAGTTATTATTTGAAAGAGTAACAAGAGACGTGATAACATCAATGAGACACAGATTAATGTGAAATATGAGTCACTTTACCTTTGTGATTCTTCATACCCTTTGAGCTCAAACGGGGTAGGGGGAATATAATCAGAAACATAATCAAGCAACTTCCCGCGGCGATAATAATAAGCACACTTGATGATAGTCACGAGATCTACCCCATCCTCCTGAAATGACACAAAATTAATCAGTCCGAAAGTTTTTTGAGAGACAAATTTGATACAAGAATTTTCCTATTGTAAGAAACTGATAAAGATTTTCTTATGAACCAATTGAATAGAATATACAAATGCAAAAATATTGCAAAATCTAAAATATGCAGCCCAGTGACTCACTGAGACAAGCAAAAATTCTTGCATCAAGAGAAAGAGCACCTTACCAAGAAGAGGAGTTGTCCGTTATTCTCAAACTTACGGACTTCACATTTAGGCAACACGTGGTTGAGTCTTTCAATATCTTCTGTGTTCAGTAACCATTGATCCCGTCCACTGCAATGGCCATAGTCGTATTAAAAGCTACTATTCAGTTGTCAGCAATGACATTTCTTTACAAACAAAGAGATCGCTGAACTTTTACTTATATTAATAATGAAGCACAGAAGTTTACAACTTTATGAACCTCAGAAGTATCAGCGTTTGGGCTCTGACTGTGTACATGTGAGAATTAGCAGATGCCGAAGCAGACTTAAGCAGTTGAAGCTTCCACAGAATTGTTTCCTTAGGAAAGATCCTAAACAGAGTCTGTAAATAGTTTGTTTTCATGACGTACAGTGAAGGACTAGAGAAAGTTTAAAGGAAACAACAGAATGAAGACCAAGCGAGTGCACATTACTAGTTAAACACTATGAATTGCAAGACAAAACAACACGCGTCTATCATTTGCTTTTCCTGAAATAAAGACTTACAGGCAGATAAGCCGAAGTTGCAAAGAAGTCTCCTAATAGCCCTCCATCCATCTGTTCTTCATCAGTTTCTTCCAGCATTGCCTCGAACATTGCCGCCAATGGATAACCTAGATAATGACACACAGTTAGCCTTGATTATGAACCACAACCTGACACTGAAACCCATTTGTGAGACAGAAATATTCAGATCTAGTCTTTGCTTGTATTCAGATTGAAAGATATAAAAGGAGGAGTTGAAACTTTACCATGTTTAAACCTTAAATTCTCCTCTAGTAAGCTGGGAATTTTGTCAGGAAAAATTTCCAGTAGATTCGATAAAGGTTGCAACATGAAGTTGTTGAAACGTGTGACTGCACCAAATAGAGACTATCATGAGCACAAGTCAAGATGCACATTCCATGAGATTTATCCACACAAATGGGATATGCCAATGACACTTCTGCTAGGCACTGACAAAGCATGATAAGATTTATGCTTAACACTGACAACGCCTAAATCATAATGTATGCCCTTTGCTCATGACATTTCTGAGCATGAAAAATCGTTCTTGCATAAAAATACAGTGGCCTAGAAAGTCTGGAGTAAGACAAGAAAGGATCTCAATGATCCAGGAAAGAAAGCGAGTCATCCCTTTTTACCTGGATTAGCCAGAATCAAGACAAGATCAATGTCGGGGTTACTGGCTGCAACATCTAAAGCAAGACAAGCTCCAATAGATTCTCCAACTATATATATGGGTCTATCTGGAAAACGGTAGTACTCCGACCTAACTGTCCTTTCAATGAGCTTCACAATGTCTGAAAACGTCAGAACACAACAAAGAGTTTTCATCCCATAAGATTAAACCGTTTGATTGACAAACCCAAATGAGACAAGAGAGAATGCTGACTTAGACATCACCTCGAGCAGGGGTACGATCAGTGACTGGAAAGTGAAGGCACCATATATCAAATATCCTATGATCAAAACATAATAGATTCAGAAAAGATATGTATTCACCAGATTTGTTCTCTTTTGCGAAGTCAATTCTTACTACATGTCAAACATTCATATCTTTGTGGAGGAACAAGAGCCTTGCATAATGAAGGAAAATAAGATTAAATCAAGTTCACATTGCACAAGTCTTACTCTCCAAGCTTCCTATGCTGACGAATGAGTCCTAATCCAGTACCATCGATCCCTGCAATTTCGATTTCTTAGCTTAGTTAACATGAAAAGAAAATCTCCATTGTCTTATTCAGAAAAAATTGAAATACAATCAAACCAGGTAAGTAAAGAAGAAGAGGAGATCCAGGAGCGCAAGCGCGACATTCCAACGGAGAGAACCACCGAGGCGGGCCATAATCTTCACAGTCTGATCTGACGAAATCTCGAGCTTCCACAAAGAAATCCCTCAAACTCTTCCGTTCGTCGGGCTGCGCAGCTTCCGTGTACGAATACGGATTCACCGTCGCCGTCACCTTCCCTCTCTCTCGTATACTTCGACCACTCGATCGAATATCAGCTCCGAACTTCGTAAGCCGATCATTCGCGACGGAGGTCGATCGTTGGGTTGAGAAAAAACCGATGGGACAAATTCCATCAGTAATACAGAGTGTGGGAACAGCCATCGATCAGAAAATTCCCAAATCGATAGAAAAACGTTTTTGTTGTTGAACTTCATCGTCTTCAAGAGGTCGAAGAACACGAGAAGCTCATGCACACGGAAAAATTGCGTGCTCCGCCATTCCTTCATTGAGGTCGCTCTTCCGTTTTGATTTTGTTCATGTTCACTGTTACCAAATTCGAATTTTAAAATGGTTTAATTGGAGTTCGGTTCGGTTTAATTACTCGAATTTCGGTTCTGAAAATGATGATCACTAAGGTCTTTATAGATCAATAAATGGGCTTATTATTAAGCCCATTAAGTAGGCTCAATAGTGGAGCTGAAAAGGCCATGTGTACTTCGGAGGTAGTCAAAACATTCGGGTACCTGAATTTAATCAGGTCAGATTATTCGAGTTTTGGGTATTTCGAATTTGTCTATAGATCCGCTTAAATATTTATGTGGGTTTTAGTTAGGTTTGGATATTTAATTTTAAATTTGAGTCGGGTTCAGTTCTTATAAAATATTTTATTTTAGATTGGTTTCTAGTCGGATTCGGGTACACAAATTTTTTTTATTGATCTTTTAATCTAAATACTTTCAAACAAATTCAAAAGTTTGTTAAAAACATAGTTTAATAAAAACAATTAATCTTTTAGTTTTTTATTATTATTTTGATTCTAAATTAATTAATATATTTAGATTTATAGTTATAATTTTAAATATTTGTATTATTAAAAATATATAATTAGTTTTTTATAAATATATTATATATCTAAGATATTTCTGGTAGTTCTTCGGATTTCAGGTTTTATCCGATCAAATTCAGATATCCATATTTTTATAATCTAAAATACGTTCGGAATTCAGAAAATAAGTTTAGACTTCAAAAGTGAGATTTATCTTGTAAAAAAATAAAGTACCAGGTCGATTATATATCTAAGATATTTCTGGTAGTTCTTCGGGTTTTATGTTTTATCTGATCAAGTTCAGATACCCATATTTTCATAGTCTAAAATATGAATTGCTAGTTAAACACTATGAATTACTAGTTAAACACTATGAATTGCAAGAAAAGTACCGGTTTGTTTGAACCGACCCGGTTATTACAAAACCAAACCGATGAGTTAGCTGAGAAAATGGAGTAAAGGTGGTTCACGTGGGCACATTGGGTTGTTGTCGCTCATGTGAGCACTACTTGATTTATTCGTAATCATTATACATTGTCTTTTTTTTTATTTTATTTTTCACTGCATCATTACATTTTATTGGTGAATACATTATTATATAAGCCAATTGACGAAAATAATTAAATTCTTCGTTTTTCTTGTACAAGACAGAGTTATTAATTTATTTGAGAATGATATTCTTATATAAAAATTAATTCATCGGACAAAATTTGTCTTAGTGGAAATTTAACATGTTCGTACGATTAAATCCATGTTGTCCATTTGAGAAATAAATAAGTAACTTTGAATTAAGACTGATATATTGTCAGAGTATTACCAAGTTATAAGCAACCTACGATATCTAAAATATAAATATTAACCCATAAAACAGTAAATAAAAAGTTAAGTTTATACAAATGTTTTACGTTGAATCGAATTAAGTACTGAGAAAATGTGTGGTTTATTTATTTCCCTTTTTATCAATAAATAGATCAACAAAGAATGATTTTAAATAAATTCTCAAATTTCTAACTATATCATATTTTTAGAGTCATATTTTGGTGAAAATACAAGATACATATAAACATTAAACTATTAACCAAAAATTTGTGATTACAATAAACTTTTCTCTCTCAGTTGGCTAGACTCTCATGATTACACTGCACTAATTTGTGATATATTTGTTCCTATATAATGCTCTTAGTGAACTATTTTACCAACCACAAATTCTGCATAAATCTTCGTGTTACTTTCATAAAGTAAAATATAAACTGGTTTTTTCATTTATATATTAAGTCATGTATGACTTAAATTTTTATATAAATATATACATATATTATGACATATATTATTTTTGATATATATATATATATATATTAATTATTTAACATCAAAATAAAACATGATGTTTTTCTAAAAGCATAAAGTAAAGGAACATTTTTGTCTACAAAGAGTAGATGAGGAGTGACATATTTATATGACGTAATATATTCATGTAAAATATTATTATTTTATATTTACAAGAATGAAATTTCTATCTGTTTATATTTATCAAAAATAATCTCTTTTTAATAATCACATGATGGTTAATACTTCATAGAGCAAAGGAAAATGTCATTTTCACTTTCACATGCAGAAAGTGAGAAAAAAAAAGTGAAATCAGAATACTTTTCTTTATATATTTCCTTTTATGTCATTATATTTATATATTTATTTATTTTTGATTAATTTGGTAGTTTTGTTGTGGATATATGGACTTTCTTAATCTATTTATCCATATTAATTTAAAAGACTAATGCATATATGTTTTTTGTTCAAGGAAAACATGTAATCAAACATAAAAGTTTGGTTTTAGGTTTTTTTTTCAAGGTTGCTAATTGACAAAGTTTGTTTTGTAACCTAAATCCTAAAACTTAATACAGGATGATAGATAATCTAAAATCAAATTTCAATGAGAAAAATGAATATTTAACCATAAAAAATTTAAAATTATCTAAAATTATTTTATTATTATAGATGTGATTGTTTAGCAAACACAATAAATTACTTATTCATGTTGCATTTTAGTACACTCAATTCAGATACAAGACTAATATTTAATTTAAATTGTTTGAAACATTTCTCATGCAATCATCTTTATACTAAATAAATAAACATAAAAATAATAACGAGATATTTAAATAAATCTTGGGTATGAAATGGTGTTAAATGTTTATTTTATTTTCCGTCAATAAAATTTCAGTGATCAATTATTTGACTTATGGATCGATTATCGAATTAACTATTGTTAATAAAACAAAACAATAATGTAATATTTAAATTGGTGGTTTTTTCCCAACTAAACACATTTAAAAATTAATATTTATATTTGAGAAAAATGTTATTTTAACATTGCAAGTCGGGAAAATCGCTAATTAAACATTGAATTTTGGATGTGGTTGATTAAATTTTTAAATTTTTTGTTGACTTTTAAAAAATTCTCAACTTTGCGTTGACTATGCCAATTCAACATTTCGCAAAAATGGAATCAAAATTGACTCTAAAATCAAAAGCCAAATTAGAATTTAGAAGTTCGATTCACTTCTTATCTTCATTATGAAGAATCTATAAGTTTGATTTGCTCTTTTCGTTTAAGAATGAACTCAAATTTGTTGATTTAAAATATTGTCTTCGATACTTTAAATCGACAACTCATTCTTGAACGAAAAGAGCAAATCAAGCTCATAAATTCTTTATAATGAAGAAGTGAATCGAACTTCCAATTTCTAATTTGGCTTCCGATTTTAGAGTCAATTTTGATTCTTTTTTTGCGAAATGTTGAATTGGCATAGTCAACGCAAAGTTGAAGATTTTCTTAAAAGTCAACAAAAAATTTGAAAGTTTAATCAACCGCATCCAAAGTTCAATGTTTAATCAGCAATTTTCCCAACTTGCAATGTTAAAATGACATTTTTCCCTTTTATATTTATAAAACAATAATGTAGTATTAATATTGGTGTGTTTTATCAAAAAGAAAAATATATATACTGGTGGTTGTATCTCGATGACCTCGTAGCCACTCTGTTGGCTTCTTTCACATAGAAATATTTAAAAAGAATTTTAAGATATAACTAATTTATAGAATCATATAGTAGTATTTAATTTGGTATATAATATAATGGTTTGTAACTTTGTGTGGTTGATTAATTACTAAATTTAAATGGCGGCAGTTGATATAATCGATGCAATCAATATAATAAAATTGATTGATACGATTATTAGGTTAAAAGAGAGCAATCAACATGTTAATGATAGACAAAAAGGTTTATTTAAGTCGCAATAATTTTGAAGTTTACAAATATAATTGTGAACTATAGCGTTAATTCATATATATCTTTTGACATCCTTAGTTATAATTTTTTTTGGTGAACTAAGTAATACATTTCCATGTTTTTATTCAAACGAAAAAAAAAACTATGTAGCAATTATTCTGGACTTTGTAACACTAGCAATATCGTCATATAACAACAAAATAACATTTTGTGGAATCAAATCAAACAAATACTAATTTAAAAGCAAAGAAAAATCATAGTTCGCTAAAATATCCGTAAGATTATTTGTTTAGTTATAACTTACAAGATATTTATATGTTTTTGTGACCATTTGCCTTATTTTTTTTTCTTAAAGTTTAAAATAAATTTATAATGTGTTTCGGTATATATAATAAAATGAGTTATTGAAGAAAAATCGATATATGTGAAGATATTATGAAGATAAAGTTTGTCCCAAACCATTAGTCTAACATTTCTTCCTTACCTGAAAGGATTTACAAAATTAAAGAGTTGTCTCAGTTTTTTTTTTCTAATCTCTATATTAATGAATCATAAAACATATTTCATCAATTATAATCTTAAAAATTTGACTTGTGATATAAACATTGTTCCACCAAAACGGTGTCATTTTCTTTATTAATGAATTTTGAAATTGACAAAATATTATATTCCCTCCATTCTTAAAATATTGATGTTTTAAAAAAAAATGTTTTATAAAGATTGATGTTCTCTATCTTCAATACATATTTAGTTTAATATTTCTAGCTTTACTATCATTTATTTATTTGTTTTCATTTATGATTCATATTGTTCTTTGTATTTGTTTGCAATAAATAAGGATAAAAATGATATTTCAAAAAATTTCTTAATATGTGATATAATTTTAGAATATCAATTTTTTAGGAACGGAAAAAATATTACTTATTACTTACTTTGATCGAGATATGCTTATCATTTTTAAAACAAATATGAGAGACAAAAAAACGAATATCAAATAAATCAAACAATTATCTCCAGATGGAAATTTTGTGTTTCTGATAAACTAAATTTTTTGAAACGAAAACATATCTGAAAGAAAATATTTTGCTTAAATAGTTAGATATCAATTTATACAATTTTTCCAATCAAAATTGGACTTAAAGAATTGCATAGTTCGGCAACATTTTTTTTTATAGCATAGTTTGAACAATATCACACATTAACACTATCCAATAAATCCACCCAAAAGAGAAAAATAATAAATAAAAAAGATCGTTTATGTGATAGAATCTTATACTAGATGGATTAAGTTAGTAGTTATAACATTAAGTGCAAGAGAAGCAGTCAGTGTCACGTCAATTAAAACACAAATGTAGATAGGTGTCAGATTAAACCAGATAGATAGATCGAGAGAACTGAAACTGAAGCAGTTAGGTCTCTCTTACGTTGGGACTTTATCCGTGACTTCATTTATTATTTTTCTTCAACTCTTCTAAAATTTAATATCTACTATATCAATTTTTTTTCTAACCTTACTCATTCTTTTTTTCTTACTAATAGAATCAGATAAAAGTCCGATCCATAGCTAAATTTTTTTATCCCCTTGCAACCGGAAAGAATAAAACTGTAGTATCTGAGGAAAACTAAAGTAACCTCTACCACTAAACCACATGTCCTTGGCCGATATCAACTTAAATTGTCGTTATTATTTACTCTCAAATACTCCTTCCGCTCCTTAAAGATTAATTTTCTATACATTTTTTTGTTTGCAAAAGATTGATATTTTTAAGTTTTTATATGAATTTATTCAATTAATAATTATAAATTACAAATTTCGAAAATATTAATTACATTTACTAACTTTTGGTTTAGAACTATAGAATATTGTGTACTACAAAAAATTATACACTAATAATTAATTATTAAATAGTTTTTAAATATGTGTGATTTTTCTAAAAGATCAATTAATACTCTTTTCATTTCATATTAGTTGTCATTATAGGCTAAAAATTTTGTTTTATTTTAGTTGTCATTTTAGTTTCTAATTTAGTTTAATACAAAATTACCTTATTTATCCCTACTTAAATGGTTTGGAATTTCAATAGTCAAATAAGAGCATAAGAGAATATTTACATATTTTCTTAATATGTGTGCAAAACTTTAGGACAAAATTAATTATTAGACCAACTAATATATTTAATTCTCTTAGAATTGTTAAACAAAGAAAACTTTAAGTGAATCGTTTTTTTTGTCAATTTTACTCATTATATTTAGATTATCAAAACTTGATATATAGACTAATTAATGTAACCGGAGTGAATAAGATTCAAATTCTTCATATGGTGTCTTGGATTATAGACAAACCAGCTGGATTACCTGCTTTTGGGCAAGTGTATTGTTTTTGTATGAGAATTTTTTATTTAGTAAAATTGCACCTAAATTAGGTGACATATTCTCTTATTAGTTTATAGATAATATTTTAATCGAAAATTAATTTTTATAGATCAAATTATAAATAAGTTTTTTGGTAATAAACAGACAAAATTGACTAGAATCTTTTCTAGTTTTAAAATTAAAATTCTTTACCTGAATTATATTTGCAATGATGACAGAGGACACTAAGTTTTTTGGTAGTATCACAAAACGTTTTGCTCAGAATTGTAATTGTTATAATAATTAAGTTTGGTTTTATAAGGTAAGAAGAAAAATACAGCTGGTTATAAACCCCACAAGTATTGGAATGTATTAACCAAAAGACAAAATATTAACTATCAGGTTTTGATGTCACATTGCTTATCAAAATATTTGCATGTTCTATGTCCACTCATGCCTTTATTATTATTTATTATTTATAGACTGGCAAAATTGTGACACATGTCTCTAAATTGATTTTACATGCTTTATAATTGAACATAATAATTCTCAAATTTATTAGCTTTTTGGTCCTTTTGGAAAAACTTGGTAAAAGTTTTGAAAGTTTTTTCTTCAATTAAGCTATTGTAAAGTTGATTGACACTTTGAAACGACTCACATTATTTTCAACAATCTTTATACTCTCTTGTCTCACTTTATTGTATATTTTATATATTTTTTGTGGATTTATTTTATAAAGATATTATTGTAAATTTTCATAAAAAATTTAATTTACTTTTACTTTGAAACTACAAAAATTATAGTAGTATTTTACAATTTATATTAAGTAAATTTCTAAAAAAATTATTAATATTTTTAATAAGTGTACATTCAACTAAAATATCTAATGAAATGTTATAGGGAGAATACTACTAAAAGGTAAAAAGAATTGAAGAAAGCTTGAAAAATTCCGATCCAAAATCCAAATTCCCATCTCACATCTTAACCAATACTACGTGAGATCATACGATTTTATGGAGTTAAACTTCGGTAAAAAAACAATAGTATTAACATTTAACCACCTGATTAAAAATATTTGTCCGAAGTAGAATTTGGAACTAATAACCATTTTTCAATGATTATAGTTTAAATATTATAAAGTTTATTTGATGTCAAGAGTAATGCCTTCAATTTCGTAGAGAAAAACCTAAGCTACGAAATTCTCACGTAATTTTACAAATAGTAGATGATTAATCAAAACGTTGTTTAAATAAGTGATCATTAATACAAAGATTAATAAATGATGAAAAAACGTCAAATTAATAATAACGTTAATATTCTCTAACAAAAAAATAACGTTAATATTGATAATGATATTGATATTAACGTTAAAGTTGACAAAATGACAATTATTAAAACCA
Source organism: Lepidium aucheri (assembly GCA_900406435.1). Lineage (NCBI taxonomy): Eukaryota > Viridiplantae > Streptophyta > Magnoliopsida > Brassicales > Brassicaceae > Lepidium > Lepidium aucheri. Next base: position 84,692 of record OVBA01000096.1, on the reverse strand, counting down.
ACGACCATGCATACTTTTAACTGACTATATTACCCTTGCTAGCGTGAACTACGAATATGATATTTTCTCAGGAGTTTGAAGACAAATACGTCATTTTTTATTGGTCACTGTTCCCTCCACCCAAAACATGCAACTTTTTTGAACTTTAAAATCAAATAAAAATGAGTAAACGATATTATTAATAAATAAAGCTAATTTCCACTCAATGAAAAAAAATTGTGGTGCGTGCCGTTTCAGTAGAGTATAAGATTTATTATTTTATTGATCATATCTTTTCTCCAAAATCTGTCGGTACATTTTTTTAATACATACAACTATATATTATATAATTTATCAATTTAAATTGTTCTAATGTTTAAAGATTTATGATAGTTGTTACTTTTTTGGCAGGTTTAAAAATTTCTACTACATACCGAGAAGTAGATGGTCAGTTAGCTTGCTTTTGATTTAGTTGGTATTGAGTGATGAGTTTGATTTCCACAAAACTCTAGTAGAAATAATTTGGTTATAGATCAGACTTTTGTCGATCCTATTAGTATTAAATAAAATGAGTAAAGTTGAAAAAAAATTTACTGCATAAACATTTTTTTCAATAAGTAACTATTAAAAACAGGTGCACTTATACATCTCATGATCAAATATCATCGCTTACGTTATGTAGAAACTTGACTAAGGACCCGGTCAATTATGGCCTAATATTAACAAAAAAAACTATTATTAGATAAATAACAGCCCGATCCATAGCCTAAATTTTATAATTTGAATTAGGTGGAATTCGAACTAACCACTTAGTACCTAACTAAATTAGGGTTAAACTAATTGGATCACCTACTTGCTCATAAATATCTTTTGTCAACCATTATTATTTATTAATCCAGTTTTTAATATTGCAGGCAATAATAAGAATTAGTATGGTTGGGACAATTTTCTTCTGCATATTTTAATATATCTATGTTCTTTTTGAATATATATAAAATGAATAAAAAAGAAATAATTTTTTGCAATAAATATAAAAACAAATAATCATTTTTTTATCAACTCAAATTTTATTAAAATATGTTAAAAAACAATTCACGTGAAATAATATTTACAAAATATAAATCACAGACAAAATTATTGATCGAATAAATCTGAAGCAAATAATCTAGATATCCAAATAAATTCTAGTTTTGACTTTTGACTTTTTACAACAAAAAATTAATTTACTAGAAAACATAATCGTTTGCCAACTAAGAGTCTATTTTATACTAATAGAATACAAAAATTAATTATTAGACCAACTAATGTATTTAATTTTCCTAGAATTGTTAAGACTACTTTTTTGACATAAACTTATTATTTCTTCGGTTTGGTGATACAACATTGTCTATATAATTAATATTTTTTAAAATAATGTTAAAAGCCGAGTTACTCTCTGTTTGGTGGTTATGATGATCCAGCTAATGACTCAGAACACTGAGATTCGATTCCTTCCCACTATACTAGTAGAATTAAAAGGGATTTTAGATACTGCTAGGCTATGGATTGGACCTTGTCGATCCAATTGTTGAAAAACAAATTAAAAAAAATGTTAAAAAATAGTAAAAAAAATTATTTAACAAAAATAGAAACAAACGTATCGTCACTCTGTTGAGATCTACTTTTCATTTTTTTTGTCCCATTTATAAAAAAAAATCCACTGGTGAGCTAACGCTCGTGTCTTCTTCCTCTTGACGTAACTCGTTCTCGATTCACTGAGCTGACTCGGAGTACTGGTGATGTGTTCTTCTAGCTATTTGTAGTGATTACTTTACTCTATATTGGACTGAAGAAGGTGTGTTGATAATGGCTGGTTCTAAGCGAGAATGCGTGAAGCTCCGGTAACGAAATCTGATTCTGCAGCGATCAATACTCGAAGTAGACGGTGGAGATGTTTAAGTCATCGAGATGGCGGAGCGATAAGAACAAGATCAGAATCGTTTTTAAGTTGCAGTTTCATGCGACTCAGGTAGTTTTACTCTTCTTCTCTCAGAGGTTTTCTTCGATTTCGTATTGTAGATTTTGGAGGCAACTCGAGAACAGAGGTTACTGGGATAATGTAGACGACGATCGTTGCTTGGATTTTGAAATTTTTAGAAATTCTGGGAAGATAAAGTCAATCTGACATTTGATATGACTAGTATAAACAGTTAATTCTGATCTTCGAATTTATGAACAATTCAAATCTTACCAAAACTCATCTGAATTCGGATTTTGGAGTTTAGATCTTGTATTGTAGTTAGAAACAATGGAGTGATTGAGATTTTTGTTTGTTTTGTTCAGGTGACTCAGTTGAAAGCAGAGGGATTAACGATCTCTCTAGTTCCGGAAGATGTTGGGAAACCAACGGGAAAGCCTGAGAAAGCTATGGTGCTCGACGGACATTGCCGGTGGGAATCTCCGGTTTACGAGACGGTGAAGTTTCTTCAAGATGTGAAAACAAAGAAGGTTAATCAGAGAATCTATCATTTTATTGTGTCAACGACGGTGAGGAAAACAAAAACTAATTCAGAGTTTGGAAGAGTTTTCTGAGATTTTTTAGATTGTTCTTAAAGATGTTCTTAGCTTGTTTTTGCAGGGATCTACAAAATCTGGTGTTGTAGGAGAGTGTTCGATTGATTTTGCTGATTATGTTGATGCAATCAAGCCTTGTAACATTTCTCTTCCTATACAGAATTCAAATTCAAAAGCAATCTTGCACGTTAGTTTTCTCACTCTCTCTGTCTCTTTCTCGCATTAATGTTTGTCATGAAACATTACAGTTCACAAGATTTTTGCTTACTTGTTTTTTGAATGGTATTTTTTGATACTGAGTTTCGAACTGGGTTCTTCATTATTCAGGTATCAATACAAAGGCAGCTCGAAAATGCAGATCCAGAGAGGTATAGGAAACTAGACTCTGTTACTACGAGTTTTTCTTCTGTCAAGTTCTTGCAAGTCTTTATTAAGGATTCTTAGTAAGAGTAACTGTTTCGTCTGTGTGCTCCACAGAGTGGTGAAAGAAAGCGATAGCTTTACGAAAAGATCATGGGGTCAAGATATTAAGTCTCATTTGGGCATTGAAGTAGATGAAAGCCATAAAAGTGATTCACAAGAGGTACAGTACTTATGTTCTGTTATGGCTTTTCCATATTTTTGATTTATGAAGCTATTGGTATATCTAAAAGTGAAGTTGTATCTGTGCCTGCTCTTTTAGGAAGGTCTATTTGGTAAAGCTTCCCGGACTGCTGAATTGAGGCGTCGAGCATCGATTGAATCTGATACTACGCTTTCGAGTTTTGATAGTATATCTGAACTGGATACATTGGGAGAAATTGGAAGTAGAGGAAATCATATTCAGCAAAACAGCTCAACAATGCATCTTCATGCGGTTACAAATACATACGAAGAGCCTCATATATCAGAATCCGAATGGTCAGGAAGTTCTGATCAAGGAATCAGCACTGATGACTCCACGAATAGTACAAATGATACAATCCCAAGGGACGCCACAAGGACTTCCTCGGATGACAGTATAGATAAGCTTAAAGCCGAGCTAGTTGCTTTGGCAAGGCGAGCAGATCTTTCCGAACTAGAGCTGCAGAGCCTGCGGAAACAAATTGTTAAAGAGACCAAAAGAAGTCAGGATCTCTTGCGGGAAGTAACTAGCCTAAAACAGGAGAGAGATTCGCTGAAGGCAGAGAATGAGAGTACTAAAGCATCGGATAAACGAAAGGAGGAGGCGAAAATTAGGAACACGTTGCAGTTTGCAGGAAAGGATCCAAATGTTCTTTTAGAAGAAACCCGAGAAGAACTGGATTGTGAGAAAGATCTGAATTCCAATCTACGGTTAGAGCTTCAAAAAACAAAGGAATCAAATACGGAGTTGCTCCTTGCTGTGAAAGATCTAGAAGCAATGATGGGGCAAAGACGTAGGAGAACAGTCGAACTTCCCAGACCAAGAACCTGTGAGAACAACACCGAAGAAGCAAGGAGAAGGTCCTGCACAAGTGAGACAGATGAAGATGAGGATCAAAAGGCACTAGATGAGCTTGTGAAAGGACACATGGATGCAAAAGAAGCACACGTCCTGGAGCGAAGGATCACTGACCTCTACAACGAGATAGAGATCTATAAACGAGACAAAGATGATCTTGAGATACAGGTGGAGCAGCTTTCTCTGGATTATGAGATCCTTAAGCAGGAAAATCACGATATTTCGTACAAGCTAGAGCAAAGCCAGGTGCAAGAACAGTTGAAGATGCAATATGAATGTTCGTCTACTCTTGTAAACGTGAACGAGCTTGAAAATCAAGTAGAGAGCCTAGAAGCTAAGCTCAAGAAGCAATCCGAGGAGTTCTCTGAATCTCTGTGCCACATTAAAGAACTTGAAACACAGATTGAGTGTATGGAAGAAGAACTCGAGAAACAAGCTCAGATCTTTGAAACAGATATCGAAGCTGTCACACGAGCTAAAGTGGAGCAGGAGCAAAGAGCTATTGAAGCCGAAGATGCCCTGAGGAAGACAAAGTGGAAAAATGCTAGTTTAGCCAGCAAAATCCAGGATGAGTTCAAGAGAATCTCTGAGCAGATGTCTTCAACGTTTGCAGCAAATGAGAAGACGACTGTGAAAGCAATGACTGAAACCCGTGAACTGCGCATGCAGAAGCAACAGCTAGAAGAACTTCTCAGGAATGCTGACGATGAACTTCGAGCAAATAGGGTCCAGTATGAAGCAAAGGTCAACGAGCTCTCGGGAAAGACAGAGCTTAAAACAAAGGAGATGCAGCGAATGTTAGAGGATCTTGTGGAAAAATCCAAGCATCTAGAGAATCATAAGAGGCAAGAAGAAGATGCTAATGCAGCTTTAACACAGGAGATCTCTAGGCTGAAAGATGAAATTGAGGTCTTGAGCCTTGAGTTAGAAGAGACAAGGAAATCAAATAAAGAAGCCGAGGCATCTTTGCAGAGACAAAACACAGAGAAAAATGAGCTAGCAAGCACGATTATATCAATCAAGAAAGAATCAGAGACTTTGGCAGAGGAATTGCAGCGATTCAAAGACGAAAAAGAAACCGTGGTTACCATTCTAAAATCAGAACTAGAAACCGCAATAGTGCGTTGTGACGATCTAAAGCATTCCTTATCGAAGAATGAATCAGAAATTGAGAATCACAGTAAGCAAGTTGCAGAATTGAGAAGCGAGCTAAAGGAGAAATACGAAGAAATGGTAAATCTGGAGAACAGAGAAGCAGCAGATAACAACGTCACAAAAACCGAACGAACAAGCAATGAAGAAACAATAAAACAGCTCGAGGTATGCGTCTAATACACACTACAACATTCACTATTCCCCTAACTACCTTTAATGTTGATGTCATATTTTTTCTAATCCAGGAAAAAATTAAACTAAAGGAAAATGCTTTGGAAGCCTCTTCGACGATGTTCATTGAAAAGGAAAAGGATTTGAAGAACAAAATCGAAGAGTTGCAAACTAAACTCAACGAACAAAGTCAAAGCAGCCAAGAGGTAATAGAATCAAAACTTTTGCATTTTAGATAATCAAAGACTTTACTTAAACAGAACTCTTCATGCATTCATGAAACAGACCGGTGAAACTCTGCATGGTCCAGAAGCGATTGCTCTGCAAAACAAAGGAGTATTGCCATTAAAGCAAAGGTATATATATGTTCATGAACCAATACAAAACAAAGAACATATCGATGATTTCTGATTGTTTTCTGCTTTTGACAGAGATGATGTTCAAGATTTGGTAAATGAAGTAGCGTTGCTACGAGAACAAAATGAATTAATGGAGACAGAATTGAAGGAGATACAAGGGAGATATTCAGAGATAAGTCTAAGATTTGCAGAAGTTGAAGGTGAAAGACAACAACTTGTCATGACAGTACGTTATCTTAAAAATTCCAAGAAAAAATAAAATACTCGATGTACAAGATTGTACAAATCTCTATATTTATTAAATCTTTTACATATATATAATTCATATTATATAAATAGCATATTTTATTTTTTTAAAGAGAAAAACTCAAAAAAGTGAGTTTTGAGTTTCGTTTTTCTATTTTTCGTGTATTGATTTTGATAGTGGATGTACAATTTTATATATATTAGTTTGCAATATGTATTATTATCATTTTATATAATCAAACATTGAGCTTCTAAATTAAAAATAGTGTAGTTACCTCTCTGTTTCAAAGCAAAGTTGGATATTTAGCATCAAGAAACTCTCTGAGACTTCGAGCAAGTTTTTGACCACCCATGAGTTCTGCTAATTTCTCCATAGGCAAAGACGCAAGCTCAGCTAAACTCTTGCATTTCTCCATTATTGTTCTGTAATTGCTGTCTGTAACTCCAGGAAGCCTTCTCAGAAACTCTACTGCTGAAGTGTTATAGTTCTCGGCTCTGTTTCACATCATGAGTCAATTTCGATATCGCCACAATGTATATAAACAAACTGCTTTTGTAGTTTGGAAAGAGATTGTGTTTTAGCTTACCTGATGTCATTTTCGATGATACCTTCTTCTGAAGGCACACCAACTCTTGTTGCTCGGGTCTCGTCAGGCTCGTCTTGGTTAGATTTTAAGGTAGTGAAGATTTCTGCGGTTGCATGTAGACTTCGAGACCATAATATCCTTAACCGAGGAAAATGCAGAACTAACAGTGATAGTTTCGATATGATGTTGTACGGAGTCACATCATCTGATATATCATTCGCAGACTTCAAAAAACAGAAAAGAAAACATAGTAAATATAAGAGAAAATGAAAAAATACCGACTGTGACGCTTGGAATGTGAGAAGGTACCTGAAAAGAGAAGCTTTTGTCTTGAGAAAACTCAATGAGAAGAACGGGTATTCTGTAATAACGAGACATCATTTCGACTTGGTGGAATAAACGACCTGACGTGAAGCTCTGGAAAAGATCTTGAATGCTCTTTCTCTCCACGCATATTGTAGGAGATAAGATATAGTCACCAACCTCTAGTGTCACTGGTATTATCTTCATGCCTTTTTGGTGAAGAACATTTGGTAGGCTGCTCATAAACTCCCTCATGTCAACTATTACCTGGTTACAAAAACCCATTCAATTTTTTTAAGTAAAATTTTTACCAAAGCCAGTCAATCCTGGGGATCAGATTAGTACTGAGATATTGACCTGTGTCTCTTTCTCGATTTCCTTTCTTCCACCTGCTTTTCGGGTTAATGAGTTTTGAGTACTTGAAGCTGGAAATTCTGTAGACGAATTTGACCCCACACAAAGCCCATCCTGATTTCAAATTACAGCACAAGATGGATGAGAACAAGAGGATTCCATAAGTTCTGGTTTAGAGTTTCATCTACTTTCATAGCTACTTATATATTTTGAACAAAGAACACAGACTTTGTTTCAACTGGAATGTTGAAATTTGAGTTTCAAACCTGATCAACGGGAATCATCATCATAGACTTCTGCCTGATCAATGATTCAAACGCTCCATTTTCCCGCCGTATGCTTGCTTCAAACTTCTGCACCTCAGTAGACTCATCATAGAATATAAAATAAACTTTCAGCTTTACCAGAGGGTTCTCTGCTTTGTATACTTCAATTTCTCTGACGAAACTCATATCAGGATGGTAGACAATGATCACATAAGGTTTCAAGATATCTAGGATAGGCTGATCGCTTTCTATGGCATAAAAATGTACAGGCGGTAACTTTTTAGCACTGTTGGGGCAAACAGCATCGGCTTCTCGTGGACCTGATGTACTAGCTTCACTAGCTTTTTCTTCATTCTCTGAGCCAGTTAAGATTTCAGGTTCACTATTCGTCGTTTTCTTATTGCAACTTCTTATGGATCTCCGACGACTTGGTGATTCCTTTTTTGCCTTTCCTTTGGTAATTGAAGCCTTTTCGACATGAGCCTCTGGGTTACTATTTCCAGAAGCAATATCCGTTGGCTTTCCTAGCTTGCGAATTGAAGACGCAGCAGCCATAAGAGCCTCATGCTCTTGTCTGCCAACACTGCTACCCTCCGAGCTCTGTATTGTAGTTACCGGAACTACTCCATCAAGAATCCCAAAACCCTTGGGAGTCTTTTGTTTCTTCTTTTGAGGTGTCTGCACACTACGAAGCTCAATTTTGCTCAGCAGGTACATTTCCCATTCTTCCCGCATTACCTGCACAAGTCTATATAAAATGAGTGGATATGTGTGGGCCGTAAAAATAATGAAATCGGTTATTGGCTTCTAAGATAACGATTTGGTGTATAGTAAGTAGTGACAGGGGTCATATTGGTTGAAATGCATGGTTTAGGTTCTAGCTAAACGTAGTTCTCTGACTGGACCTTCTGTGGATTCTTTGTGATGCAATCTTCAAGCTGCACGCAGGAACGTTCATCTTTGCAAGCCACAAGGACTATTCCATTGTTGTCACTATTGTCTTCCTCAGAAAACATCTGCTTCTGTCTTTCGTCTTGTGTCTCTTCTAAAATCTCCTGCATAAATCATGGCCATACCATTAGCTTTAAAACGACTTCTTACGGCTAATCTATGAAAAGATATTTGTCAAATCAAATAGGTAAAAGAAAAGGAACATGATCACTAGCTAAACCAATTTCCATCACCAAATCAACGGTAACAAAGATATGGCATTAAAACCGAAACTCACTCAGCCACTCACACGTAAGACTTTCCATTTTGGTGCCTCTTCCAGAACTTCTTCAATAACAACGCCAGTAGCCACATTTGTTGCCGTTTCCCCACCCACTAATTCAGGTCCAATTATCAGAAATTTTCAAAATATACTTATAAGTTATAACACACAAGTCACTAAATGCAAAATACAATGATGTACATCGAGACTATGTTACCTGCTTCTACAGAGTCATCTTCTGACTTTGTCTTCCTCTTTTTACCACTTTTATTCTTAACATGTTCTTTCGACTTGACGTCACTTGCTTTTACGAGCCGATACACTCGTTTCTTTGCAAAATCAAAAATCTTATAGCTGGATTCTGCAAATAACCAAACAGACCGGTAGCTCTCTGATACCCTTAATGAATCCAAGAACTTCAGAAAACTCACAGCATCATACCTACCCACAAAATCCACAAACATAACAACAAATTGATGTTATAAACTGCAGAACCACCCAACTTGAAGCTATGATCAGATTACAAATAGAGAATTTGCAGAAGCACATTGATGATAAAAAACGGCAGAGAGCTATTACCTAACAAGATAATCAAGCAACTTCCTTAAAGTCTTCAAATCAGAAACAAGCTGTTTCGTTCTTTTCCCCAAAGTATGCCAAATTGGGTCAAGCTGCCTCCTCACAATCTCATCAAAGGACTTGAACAAACCACTCTCCACCGTCAAATCATCCACATCGACCTTGTTAGTCTTCTTCATCTCCTTAAGGCAAGCGTCCATAACTTCAATAATCGCTTTCTGTATTCCCATCATATAACTCGACATCGAAACTCTAATATCCACAACTTCAGGCGGTTCTCGCTCCAATTCCTGAGTCACATCTAGCTGAAACCTGATCCAGAAGAAACCCTAGATAACAAATTCATAACTATGGCTTCGTAATGACCAAACAAACATTGTTTTGTCACCAATTTTAAGTCCAATTTTACAAAACCTGGGCCATAGGTGAAGTCGGCGGAGGAAGAGAGCGCGCATAGTGCGTTCAGTCTTCGCGAAACCGGAGACCATGGCTTGCGGTTTATCGGAAAAGGCGCGTACATAAGCGGAGCCATTAAAGGACTTAACAATTCGTACAATGAATGCTTCTGTTGAGGTTTCTGAAATCGAATGAGCATTGAGGATAAACACTCCAGCGAGTGAAGAAACTGGAATTCGTTGAGTCAATAAATCAACGATAAGAATCCGCGGCGTGATGAAGAAAGGAGAACCAGAGGAGTAAAGCGAGTAACGCTGATTCGCCGGAAGATCAGCAGTGATTTCAGTCGGAGTAGGAGAATCGAGAGAGGAGATGTAATGGAGGATTCTGGATTTGAGAGATTGAGCGGCGGGAGAGAGAAGGAGAAGTAAAGTTCCTTGCGATGGTGAGTGAAGAATGATGAGAGAAGCAATGAGTTTAGCGAGGGAGAGACCAGAGGAGAGAATAACTAATCCGCCATTAGAGTCCTCGAGAAGATCCGAAATGATTTGTTGGTGAAATTTCAGCGCCATGGAAGAACAAACTCTAATCTGAGTTACGAATGTGACCAATTATATAAGCTTCTTAGGGTCAAAGTCAAACGTTCAAACTTCAAAACGACTTCGTTTCAATATCAGTCGCAAATAGTTCTAAATTTTGCTACACGGTACCCACTAATTATCAACTATTGTTATTTTAGACACAAAGTATAGTTAGAAGCTCAAATGCCCTATCTTTTTATAACAATTTACAGTATCTATAAATCTATAAATTAAAAGGGAAAACTGTGGAACAAACATTGAACTTACAAAATCCGGCTGAGTTTGTAGTTAAATCAGCCGGATTTTGTAAGTTCGATGTTTAATCGATAGTTTTCCCATAAATTAAACCAATTGTGGCCTAAAAACTTCTTAACATCAGTCAATGCAGTGTCTGAAATAATCACTAGTCCTCCTTCAGTTCCACAAGCAACCTCATGATCTCTATAGCAGCCCATGAAAAGCAGAAATCCAAATTTTTTCTTCTAGAATCAATCACATAGCCTATGAAAGATACAACATGTTGTATGTCCCATTATGTGAGTCCAAGTATCATCACATAACCATTAAATCCTCAATATACTATAATCATAGTGTCAGCTATATTATACATGAATCAATTTGGCAAAACCCATCTTCTTTCATTTTCCTAAACAGTACATGAGCTTCATGCTTTAACCCTTCCCTAAACAATCCTGATATAATTGTTGTGTATGTTACTACATTAGGTTTCACTCCTTTGGAAGGGAGGCTACAAAACAAATGAACGGCATCTTTTACTTTACCAGCTTTACACATCCCTTGGATGATGATAGTGTATGTAACAACATCAATATCCATTTCTTTCTTTTGCATATCCTCGAATATCATCATCGCTTTCTCTAGCTTCCCATTATAGCACAAACAATGTAACAAAACGTTGTAAGTCCTAATATTGGGAGGCACTCCACGAGAAACCATATGACTAAAAACTTCTTGAGCAACATTAGGTTTGCCCACTTGACCAAAACCTTGGATTAGAGTAGTGTAAGTGATCGTGTTCCCGATCAATCCTTTTCGTGACATTTCATAGAAGATCTCCATTGCAACTTCTACCTTCTTAAACTTGCAAAACCCATTTATAAGAGAAGTATAAGCCACTACATCTGGAAAACATCCCTTGGTTTCCATACAACAAAACATTTGTCTAGCCTCATCTAGACGACTGTCCATGCAAAGCCCATTGATCAATGAAGTGTAAGTAACAATATTAGGAGCTATAGACAATCTAATCATCTCATTGTACAATTCTTTAGCATCCAAAAGCTTTCCTTCTTTCATAAACGCATCAATCAATGCATTGAAAGTGATCAAATCAGGGTTGATATCTCTCTTTACCATATCCTTCAGCAATGTAGCAGCATCTCTCCATCTACCAGAATTACAAAGACCATTTACAAGAGAAGTGTAGGTAACAACATCCGCTCTAATCCCATTATTTTCCATTTGATTGAAAAGGCTCAAAGCGTTATCCACATGTCCATTTTTGCAAAGAGTATCAATGATTGTTGTATACATTACAACATCCGGTTTAATTCCCATTTCGACCATCTGATTCACCATAGACATTGCATCATCAATTCTATTCCCAAGACAGAATCCATTGATCAGAGAAGTAAACGTGACAATGTCAGGCTCAAAACCAAGTTTCATCATCTTCCCAAGAAAAGATGAAGCAAGAGCAGGTTGAGAAGACTGGCAAAAACAATTCATCAAAAGATTGCAAGTATAAAGATCATGTGAAATTCCCATTACTTGCAGATGCTCGCAGAGACTAATCACAAGACCAAACTTCTTCATTTTGGCAATTGCTGTCAATAATTTAGTGAAATCGACAATTGAAGGAACAGGACGAGACTCAACCATATGAGTGAATAAATCGAGAGCTTCTGTAAGCTGAAGAGATTGAAGACCATTTCTCAAAATCTCTCGGTAATTACAAAAGGTTCGAACCCAGAAACTAAGACCTAAAATACGATTAAAGGAGAGAGCAGTTCCAGAATTACCTTTCTCCAGATGGATTCGATAAAGATGAAGCAATCTCATCGCCATTAACGCAAATTCAAACAAAATTGATAATGATTGTGATCGAATTGAGTTCGTTTGAAATCTCTCTCGGAATTTATGTCGAAAGCTACAACATCCGCAGTGTTATTCAGAGATTGAACGATGAAATTGAGAATTGAGCGGAGAAAGAAGACACGTGAATTTTGTTTGACTTTTTGCAGAATTGTTGACTTCATTGATTACAATATGACAATCCGAGCTAAAAGGCCTAAAGGCCCATTTTCTGAGTCGGATCAAATGGTCAAAACTCTTAAAAAGCCCAATTATATTTCTGTTTTCAACACAAAGTTTGAAACTTTCCTATAACTATATATATCAATTAATTGTACACAAAACTAAAATTAAACTCTAATTTCACCTGGTTATTATATATAGTACTAGAAACACCTGAAGTTTCTCTTTTATTTTAATTGCACACAAAATCATAGTTAAAAATCTAATTTCAGTCGAACTAATATACTTATCATCAAAAACATCCAAATGAATTTTTTGTCAACAGAGTTATTTTTGAGTTGAGTTTTTTTAGGTTTTCAGTTCTTTTAGTTTAAGACTCATTTGAGTATTTTAAACTTTTGGATCGAGTTCAGTTTGGGTATAAGTCAATCCGAATTCAATATTTTTATTTATTTTCATAAGAATTCAAAATAGAGTAGAATTAGATTTTTAATTTTAATTTTGTGTGCAATTAATAAAAGGAGCAAAGTTCATGTGTTTCTAGTACTATATTGATATTTCGGGTGTAATCAAAGTTTTAATTTTAGTTTAGTAAGCGACTCAATATTTAGATACATTCACAATTATATGAAAGTTTAGTGGTAGAATTAATTCGATCACACTATTAATTATAATTAAAGTTTACAAACTGTTATATGAAATTGGGATTACAATTAGATAAATATCAATCATGTGGTAAATAGACAAAAGCTTTAGCTAACTGATCAGCACATTTGTTTCATTTTATTTGTCGATTTAGGTTGCAAAAAGAAGATTTTTTTTAGATTAACTATATTAACTTCAAAAATAATATTAAATTACACTCTTAATTACATTATCTATTATAACTATGTAAAATTTATAGTAAGGTTATATTCGGAAATTTTATATAAAAGGTATATTGAAAAATGAGAATGAGAACTCATTTGAAATAGGAAAAAAGAAAGTTTAGAATGACAACAAATATGAAACGTATGAAATATAATATATAAAATGTTATACTATATGTAATTAATGCAGGTAATAATATTGTTATACTAGTATTTTATCTAATTTTCCTTTAAGGTAGTAAAATATAACTTCTGAATGGTTTGAGAGATAATGCATGTTCACACATTTGTCCTTGTATACATTTTACACATTACAATTAAATACAATAGATTGTGTTTAGGTCCCAATTAAATATATTACTATGAACATGCATTAGATTGGAAAGAAATATCAATCAAATTTCATAACAGAAAATATTGATCTATTACTAATTTAATGAAAAGAATTTAGTTTAGTCAAACTTATAAGGAAACATATTTAAACAAAAGTATTCTCTTTCTTTTTCTAAAGAAAAAGTTCAAAAAGCATAATTTCTTCCTTCTCTACTCTCCACTCAAACACAAATAAACTGTCTTTGAATCAAAGTCTCTTCTCCTTCGTCACCATCTCTGTTACTTACTTAAGAAATTTATTGTTTTTCTTTAATGGGTTTTTGCTAAAAGTCCGGAATATTATACAAAGCATTTTCCTTTTTTGCTAAATCTCTTGCTTTGCTCTTTAAGCTCTTGTCATTGTTGTTAATTCTCCCCCTTTAATGGGTCTTCTGTAATATCCACTGAGTGATAAATTCTGGGTTTTGCTGCTTTTGATGAACTAAACATTTGAAGAAATCTTTGAGATTGTACATATCTTCAACTATGAAGCCTGTTCTCGTGAGTTTTGTTTTAGGGTTCTTCTTTGTCTCCGGTGATGCGTTTGCCTTTAAGGAAGGTATTTGATTTCTCCATTTTCTTTGATGAATTTTGTTTCCATCGCTAATTTTGGATGCTGAGCCTCTATAAATGTCGGTGAACACTTGTTCATTAGTAGCTGAATCAGTTTGTAGAATTGGAGTGTAGTTTGAGTTAAGCTATGAAGTTGAAACTTAAGTTTTGTGACTGATCTTAAGAAGTGTTTAATGGTTTGTTCTTATTGTATCAGTTGACGCTCTTAGGAGATTCAAGAAAGCTATTTATAAGGACCCTTTGCTAGTTATGTCTAATTGGAATGTCTCCAATTTGAGTCCTTGTGATTGGAATGGCATTACATGTTCTACATCTAAGGATCATATTATCAAAATGTAAGAAACTTTGATCTCTTCCTATCTGTAAAATTACATGTTTCTTTACAAAATACTCAAGTATATGCCTGTTTTATGCTGTGAAACTTGCAGAAATGTATCAGCTGCAATGATGAGAGGGTTACTTGTGCCAGAACTTGGTCAGATAACCTACTTGCAAGAACTGTATGGTTTTGATTTCTATTGAGAGTACCAGCAAAAATGTACATTATTGATGGATAGTGTTTAGAATTATTTTGAGATGCTTTCTTTTGTGTGTTGAATGCTTCTTTTAGGATCCTGTCCGGGAACATTCTAATGGGAACAATACCAAAGGAGATAGGAAAGTTGAAGAAACTCAAGATCTTAGACCTGGGACATAATCATTTGACTGGATCGATTCCAGCAGAAATCGGGAAATTGTCAAGCATTATGACAATGTACAGCTTTTTGTAATCTCCATTGAAGCTTGCAATGTCATCTGTCCGATAACCATTATGTTTTGTTTGTTTACACCACAGGAACCTTCAGTCGAATGGTTTGACAGGAAAGTTACCTCCGGAGATTGGAAATTTGAGGTACCTTAAAAAACTTCTTATTGACAGGAATAGGCTTCAAGGAAGCATTCCTGTTGCAGGAACATCAAAAACGTAAGTTTCTCCAATAGTCCAAGGTAGCATAAGGTGAAACTTACTTGTCTATCATGGAAATTGTTAATCTGCGTTCTTTTTGGGTTGTTTGAATCATCAGGCATGCTTCGAATCCAAGTGAAAACAGTACGGGTTTGTGCAGGTCTTCTCTCTTGAAAGAGGCAGATTTCTCTTACAACTTTTTCGAAGGAAGAATTCCAAGTTGCTTGGATTACCTTCCAAGGTATTACTCTTATACGACCCTTTTGTCTAAGTTTTCTGTACGTTTCCATCGGATAGTATCTCTTTATAAGTTGAAAATCATTACAGAGTGAGCTTTCAAGGAAACTGCATGGAAACCAAGGATGTTAAGCAGAGACCTTCTTCACAATGTGGTTTGTAGAATATGAGTTTTACTTTATTGACATTGACAATTTATTTCTTTAATCTGAATGAATTCTTTCAAATTTGCAAGCTGTAACTGTGGTCAAGAAGAATCAACCAAAATCGAGACTTACGTGGCTTCGGAATTTCGAGATAGTCACATTATCATCGGTTGGTTTGCTCTTTGTAGTTGTAATTTTCTCTGCATTTAGCTTGTGCAACATAAAGCGCTCTCACATCGTTCCCTGGAAGAAATCTGCAAGCAAAAAGGAGCAGTTCGCGGTCTATGTTGGTTAGAAACATTTAGAAGTTCTAAGAATTTAATACAAAAACCTGAAAGACCTTTGTTGAGAAAAGTTAAAGAGAACTGGTTTCTATTACAGATTCGGAAATGCTGAAGGATGTGTCAAGATTCACAAGACAGGAGCTAGAAGTGGCGTGTGAAGACTTCAGCAACATCATTGACTCTTGTGCTGATAGTCAGGTGTACAAAGGAACGATCAAAGGCGAGACTGAAATCGCTGTGATCTCTCTCTGCGTTAAAGAAGAAGATTGGACAGGATATCTCGAGCTTTATTTTCAGAGAGAGGTTCGTCGTCTTATGATCATCACCAAGCACTTGCAAGAAAACAATTGTAAAATCCTGACTTTACTTGACCCTCCATTGTTTCAGGTTGCGGATTTGGCTAGATTAAACCATGAGAATGCAGGGAAATTACTTGGATACTGTAAAGAGACCACTCCGTTTACAAGAATGCTTGTTTTTGAGTATGCATCAAACGGGACACTATACGACCACCTCCACTGTAATATCTAATCAAGCTTCCTTAGAGCTCTGTTTTTGGTAGTTTTCACAAGTAGAGATAGTTGATTATAATAATACCCAATGATTGTATATGTTTGATGCAGATGGAGAAGGAAGTTTAGTATCGTGGGCAAAACGCATGAAAATCGTTATTGGCATTGCACGCGGTCTCAAGTATCTTCATAGCGAACTCCATCCTCCATTTACAATCTCTAAGTTAAGCTCAAATGCAGTGTATCTCACTGAAGATTTCACTCCTAAAGTAAAGCTCACTATTTCCTAGACTTAACAATTAGGTAAGTGTTGGTATACTATTCTCTACTGTTATTCTAATCCTCTTTTATTTCATGCAGCTGGTTGATTTTGAATGCTGGAAGACAATTCAAGTGAGATCAGAGAAAAACCTGAGGGATATCAATTGTGAAGGAGCTATATGTGTACTTCCCAATGCAATGGAGCACCGAGATCTGGATTTACAAGGGAATATCTACTCATTTGGCATACTTTTACTGGAAATTGTTAGCGGACGACCTTCTTATTGCCAAGACAAAGGTTGCATAGTTGAATGGGTGAGATTAGCTTTTCTCTAATTCGATAAAAGTCTCTTTCTTCTAGCAGTTAAGGCATTTTCATGCGTTTGGAAGCCAAGAGCCCTTATTCAAACTCCTAAATATTGCAGGCAAGGGAGAAGAAGTACCTTGAGGCACCAGATGTAATGACTGGCTTGGTGGATCCTGAGCTCAAGCATTACAATCAAAAAGAACTCGAGGCAATATGTGAAGTGGTGAGCCAATGTCTGAACTTGGACCAAAATGAAAAGGACAAGGATACGAAGCCCTCTTCTTCAATTCAGGAGCTCTGTGAGATATTAGAGAGTAAAATCAGTGTGTCCATTTCAGCAGAACTCAAGTCGTCTTCTTTGGCTTGGGCCGAGCTCGCACTGGCATCACCTGCTAATGAAGATGAAGATTAGAAGATGAAAGAAGCAAGTAAATTGACTATGTAGTTATGACATTGACATTAACTTGATAAACCACGTTGCTCCTTTTTTGTCTATGGCGTTGCTAAAGCCGAATCACACCTCTTATTTGTAATTAGCTTACACGAAGAATTAGATAGTTCCGACCATAACCTTTGATAAGTACCAAGGTAAATATGGTTTCAGTCTATTGTCGAGCTCACTAAACTCTGCAAGTATTGGAGAAATACGGCTTGAGACAGCAAGTTACAAATTAAACGTACAAGACTCAATCCTTCATATAACTTTCTTTTATGATCAAATCACACATGACTTTAAGACTTCTTTAATCCAAAGGAAAAAGAGACAAAATCATTAGCATCTTCTAAAGTTAAAGGAGATGCTTGTTGTGTAGGAGAAACAAAAGCTCAGTGCATAGAACGAGAGTAATGGTTATCATTAGGGTTCCTTTTCTGACTGAAAACTGCCAACGCTTTTCTCACTGGAGGCTGCAATGGAGCCTTTTTATCACCATGATGGTTCGTGAATACATCATCTGACGTGAAGTACTCATCACCCTGGAAGCAACAACATAATTACCTTCAGTTCTCTATAAGGTTTGTGTTTGTGTGTAAGATACAAGACACAAAAGGTAACTAACCAGTTTGTTTGATTTCTTTTTGGTCCTAGGGTTGAGAAACTTTTGAGGGAGTTGATCTTCCCGTAGAACAAGATTCTTAGTGACTGCTTCTCTTCCTCCTTTAGGCATTGGTATCGAAAACTGCACAGAGAAGAATATACTAATCAACAGAAGTTTTCCAATGTGTACTTGGGTTAAGGGATTATAAGGAACCAAGGGCCTTTTTGTTTAAAAGCAGCTAAAATGATTAATTATCATATGAATGTTGCAAAGAAAGCTGGTTTTTACTCGTGCTAGTTCAAGTAACGACATATACGAGGAATTTTGAGCACGCATTTAACATTTCCAGACCATGCGTTGCATATAAGTGTGTTTCTCTTAACTTCTGGTAAGTAGGAGTACTTACTTTGGTCCCTCGAAGTGTAATGCGTGGTTTACGAGCAGCTATGATACTGCCATTCTCGCCTATGGTAACTGCTACCTTGCGTAGAGTGCCACCATTTCCGCACCTAGGACAGAAGATTCTTCCAATTTCAGGTGTTATTTCATAGCAAGCATGGCATTTCAAGATCCACCTGTAAGCGAAAATGCAAATAAGTGTAAGAATTATATCGTTCTCAGCTAATGAGCACGCTAAAAAAAAACAGAAAGGATGTTCTGGCTCATAAAGTGTACCTCTGCAGTTGGCGAATTTGCATTCCGCCGGGTGCAAGCAAACGCAAACCCATTTGAAGTATAACATTCTGCATTGCATAGTCACCAGTTATACAAGCTACACTGGATTCAGATAAGGCTCTTAACGACCAACTCTGCTCGCTGCTTCCATCATCTGCAATCGATGATGCCTCAAATGTTTCCCCAGCCTCACTAGCTATCTCTAACTCTTCATCTGCAACACTGTTCCCCTCAGCTCCGACTTCAATATCATGATCAATATCATCCTCACTATTGGTCAAAGATGCTTCAGCAGTCTCTTCAGGCCCTTCTTGGAGAGCCTTTAATGATTCTTCCTCCAATCTCATATCTTTTAGGATGGACGACAGATCCTCATCAGTTTTTCCAATATCTTTGGCACAGCTTTCATTCGCGCCTTTAGACTGCTGATGCGGATCAATCTTTTCTTCAATCAAGTTTCCAGCTTCATCAGCTTCTAGATCCTGCTGCATTTCTTGCTCAGCCAAGGCATCAAATTGTTCTCGCCTCGCCTTTCTTCTAAGAAATCTTCTGTGTGTACTTCTACTAACAGCAGGTTTCCAGTCATCACTACCTTCATCACATTCACCCTGTGATGCATCAACTCCCTCCGCTACCATCTTACCCTCTAGCTTAATCTCTGTTTTCTTGCGCGGGTATCGCCTGTGCTTCCTCTCACCTTCTTGCCCATCAATTTCTTGATGCTCAGTTTGAGAGACAACATAACTGACCTCTGAAACGTTCTCTGAAGCGATAATATTCATGTTAAGGTCATTCAGCGGAAGGATTTTGGAATTATCATTGGATGTTTCCTCAGTTTCATTTTCTAATGCCTCCCACTCCTCCAGGTTAGCCACATTGGAGCCCCAACCAGGTAATTCCTTCTCAGGTAACCTCTTTACGCAAACAGTTTGAATTGGTGGAGGAACATCTCTTAGATTTTTGGTCCCATGAACCTGAGCCTCGAGCGTGTATGTCAAAGCAATCAATTTAAGATCAACATCAGACAGTGTCTGCAAATCACCAGTAGCTCTTGCAAATTTGATAACTACCAAAACCAAACAAAAAAATATCAGTCATACAATATAATCATTTCTAGCTTAAGAAACAAAAACAAGCATAAACACATGAATTTCAATCCAAAATCTACAAATTTTTCATACACATTTCACAAATCAGGAGTGAATTTCATCATCGAATTCAAAACTCACGAACTCAATAACTCAAATGCGAGAAGTAATAGCTTATTTATGTACCTTTAGTAAGAGATTCAGGAGAAGGTTCCATGGTATCAATAGTGAAAGGGATGAAAGCAAGACGACGGCGAGAATTAGGGTCACGAATCTCGGATAATACTTCAGGGACAGTTACGAATTTGTCGGCGAAGTTAGTTAAGCTCTGGCCACCTTCAATGACGGCGTTAGCGTCAACAACCGCCATAGATATTCCCTTTGTGGATTTGCAGTTTCCGACCATCCCGAGAATCGCTTCCGGAGCTCCGCCACTGACTGGAGGCTTCGAGGGAGGATTTTTCTTCACTATGTTGCTCCACATCGAACTTGAATTCGGATCCATGATTCTGACGTTGGAGTTTCGCTATTCGCAGTTTCAATGGGTTTAACGAGAGAGACGAGATAGAGAGATGATAGAGAAAGAACACAAAACCCCTAGTTTAGGTTAGATGAGATACGCGACGTCGTTTTACAAGTGGGCCTCCAAAAGGCCCAAATAGTTGGGCTTATTACATTCTTTGTTTTGCTTACACTAGTAACAAATGAGTTCTTCGACGAACTAGTTTCCTTTTAGTACTATATAATACTGATACAAGTTCTGTTCTTACATCTTAGATTGCAAACCCGGTTTAGATACGGTTCCCATCTCCCGCTGCTTCTCTACTCTTTCTTTCAATCTAAAAAGAGTTTTATGAACCTCATCAAAATGAGGCATTGTCGCCTTTCTTGTGTTCTCAATCCATTCTTCAACTTTCTTATAAGGACTAAACAATCTGAGACGATCTTTCTCATCCAAAACCTACAAAAATAGCATAAATTACACACTCAAAAAGTTAAAACATATCAAAAGGAAGTTCCGGAATGTTTGATTTAGTTTTTAGAAGAACCAAAACTCACAGAACAGCAAGAAAGCTATGTTTTTTTCGATTTTATGTGTGTACCTGCAGCTGCATAAGTTCACATACGAGGCTCAGATCAGCGATAGACGGTTGGTTGCTTCCAGTCAAGAACTTAGCATTGCCCTTAAGCCAAACAGTCTCTAGACTGGACAGGGACTTTGTAAGTAACTTCTCAGCTTCAGCAGCTGCTGTCGAATTCAGAGGAAGACCGAGAAATGGAGCTAGTACAGTATTCATAACATATCCAGCTGAGATAATAAATAAAAATACCTTGATCAGAAACATGAAGCTAATCCTTCTACTTGACTCTAACTATAAGAGCTCAACATCGATAAAAATGTAATGTTTATTACCTGCACCAGGGCGTAAATTAGTGTGATGCCAATCCAGAACTGAGTGAATCTTAGCTCTTTTGGAAAGATCATTCGGGTACCTAAAGTAAACGAACAAACACTGGTTAAGCTTTACGTCAAGAACAAAATGTGTCAAACAAAGTACAAACTTACCAATGATCAACTACACTTGGAAATGCGGAGGCAAGATAAATCATGATAGCATGACTGCAAAAATATTCAACAGTTATGATTCTGAACAATGGTTTGACAAGAATAAAGAGTCCAAATGGAAAGAGTTTTTATGCAAACCTCTCGAAGAGCTTAAGTCTGCCATCAACAATAGCTGGAACTTTTCCCATTGGGTTTATCTCTAAGAAACAAAACAAAATCTCAGCATTTACTTACCATAAACACCAATTCAAGACAATATTTTCAATTACTACCAAGCAAAAACAATTCACTATTAGAATATGGGCTTCCAACTCAAAACTAATTGGTGATGAGTGGAGAGGCTCATATGAGGATCCTTTCCAATTTCCGATATGAGATATTATTTCTTAATACGCCCCCTCAAGATAATGGTTCTTTGGCCATTAATCTCGTATGCTTGGGGATGAATCGACGGCACCAATATTGGGTCTGGCTTGTAAATAATGGATCAAAAATGGGTCGGATCGAGTTGGATAGAATGGATCGTGGCTCTGATACCATATTAGAATATGGACTTCCAACTCAGAACCAAAACCAATTGACAATGAGTGAAGAGGCTCATATTTTATATATACTACAGAGGATCTTCAGGTTTTATGTTCTTAAGAAGAAAAAACTTACTCACAATGATACATTGAACCTTAATTTCCCTAACTTTACCTTAATCAATACTCAATTATGCAAACCAATTCAACTTTATCGAAATCATCCATGTCAAAACTCATAAGTCAATTATTGTACGAACCTTTAAATTCAGGAGTTAAGTGCTGACGTTTGGACATGATAGTCATAATCTCATCGAATTGAATTCCATTGACCCTTCAAAAAAAGGTAGAATCCGATGAATTTTCACGCATAAGAGAAAACTAAAATAAAAGAGCTGAATCTCAAATTAACGAAGAAGAACAACGAATTTACTTGCAGAATATGATGACAGCACGAGATGGCTGTGACATTCGATCAGCATACACTTTGAGCTCCATCTCCTTTTGATGATGATGATGATGAAGTTTGTGGATCAGAAAGTTTCAGCCTTCAGGAGACTGTCTGATAAATAATCTGGGGGAGAAGAGAAGTTATTGCTTGCTGTTTTTCAATAGAGAGTGTAACATCGTGCCGTTTCTTAACAGAAAAACGGCAGATAGTAGTTTACAGATAACCACAAACGGGCATAATACATATAATTTATTCAATTTTCAAGTGATGTAAGTATGTATAAAATACACATATTTATTCAATTTTCAAGTGTTACAAGCGATTAAAAGTTATACAGTCCAATAGTAAAACTTTTGTTAAATCTAATAAAACAATCACAAAACGAGACTATTATGGAACAATGATCTATATAAATAAATTCTTTTAAAAGAAATAGTGTTATGTTACAACATAGCAAATGTCAAAAGGAAAAAAGAGGTTAAAATCCTGAATTTTCTCTGGTAAGAAGAAACCTACAACAACAGTTTTATGTACAGCACCAACCAAATCTGTATGCTGCTGCAATGTTCTAAGTAGTAGTAAGAAGTGGAATCATCCGCTAGCCAAATTAATATCAGTGAGGTGGTTATGGTTTCTTGAGTCAATTGATCTGTTGCCACCACCAGATTCTGACCATCTCGGTGAAGAGAAGTCCGGTGGAGTCTGAGTCGCTTCTGCTGTTGATTCAGTTGTTGGTGGTGGTGGAGCTTCACTGGTTGGTGTCTCTATGTTATTGTTATTCTCTTCCTTTGAGCCGTTTTCTTGCTTGACTGCTTTAGCCTTTGCATTTCCGTACACAAAACTACACGCCACTACCTACAAAACCCACGATATAAGTTTCACAATCAGACATCAAAGTACGAAGAGAACCATTCTAGACCAGAGTAAAGAGTATCTATTGCAAATCGACTAGGTGAGTTTACAAGTTTATAAGGCTTTAGTCAGTGACTGTAACTGTGAATGTGTGAGTGGTTCAGTTAAATGATAAAGATGAGAAATTTGAAACCTGAACAAGACTGGCTGCAATAAGAGTTCCAACTCCACCACCAATAACATAACCATCAGGGTGGGAGAGAGAGACACTAATACCGCCAGTTCGACTTTTAGGTGCACCTTCTTCGTTAACCAAGTAAGATCCTCCTAAACTTAGTATCTCATACGGCCCCTACACAGCAAAAGATAAGTATTTAACAAGAATTTTGTGAGAGGATAGAGGGAAGAGAAGTGAATTTGAGAATAGATTGGACCTGAAAAGAGAGAGAATGCGCTGATGCAGGTACACGTAGTGTAACTGAAGAAATCGATCCAGATCCTGACATTATACAAAGGGCTCTTGGTCTTTGTTGTGCAAACGACAAGACTTTTGAAACAATGTCCTGCAAAGTAAAATATAAAGATGATATAAGCAAAGTCAAACTCATAGAATCTGAAAGATATACTATAAGCAAAAATTGCAGAAAAGTACCTCTCCAGCTTCAACACTGATCACATGAGGTGCAAAAGCAAGTCCAGCTGACGTGTTCATCCACTCACCTATAACAGTAAAGCAATGCAGTGGAAACAACCAAGTTAAAAGCTGTTTGTAGAATCTGTTAGTGAAGAAATTTGCAAGAACACTGAAGGTCACAAGCAAACAAGACCCCCAAATATTCCCATCACACGACAAGTCTTATGATTGCTAATACCATGTTAACGAAACTCATTCTTAATCTCTAGTGCTTCTCGATTCAAACAATACAGAACAACAAATCATTCAGTTTGCTTTAGTATCTCAGAACCAATGGCAGGAGATTAACATAAAACACTAAAACCTTCACTCAAATACAGAATCCTATTCAGGTTCACGAGCCATCTGAGTGAACTATCTAACCACTTTCTGGATCTCACTTCACATAATAGCAACTTGAATCAATCAGTCATCCTATTAAACCAAGGTTGAGTAGTTTAGTAACAGAGCTAAAAGCAACTTTCTGGTAGCTCAAACAGAAAGCTATATCCAAGCTCCATTGTCCTAATTTCAACAGTTTATAGGTCACAACTCACAAGGATAACGGATTCCATCAATCTTATGAATACAGAAGTCAACAAGTCAATCTAAATTCAGCTAATCATGTTCCCCAAGTTTTCAATTTGAAAAGCTCACCGAGATTAGCGAGACGCTGCTTTCTCCCAGTTCCTGGTGGTCGACCTCTAGCTCGTTTAGGTGCATTAGGATCATCAGACATAGAGGAAGGAGTCTTATTAGCTTTATGAGACGAAGACATAGAAGAAAGCCCAAGAGCAACTTGATTATCAGGCACATATTTCCTCGGCCTTCCACGCTTCTTCTTAACCACCGGCTCCATCGGCGGAGGAGGAGGAGGAGGAGTAGACTGTGGCGGTTGCACAGTCGGAGAAGGAACCATACCCATGTGAATCCCGTGACTCACATCTTGATGCCGTTGCTCAGGAAAAGGAAACGGATGTTGCAAATTAGGGTTCGATATAGGTCTAAAACCAGGAGGCGCGTGGAGAGTATTCGCGGATTGAGAAGCTGAGATTGAAGTGAAAGCTCCTCTAGGGTAATAGAAAGGAGGATGAGCTCCTCCTGGGAATGCCATTCCTTCTCGACCTTCCCCATGCATTTAAAAAACCCTAAATTTATAAATTACTAAATCAAAGACGATTTAAAATAGGACAAAGTCTTAGTCAAAGTAGGAAACTTTTCAAAGAATTAGGGTTTTACAGAGGTTTTTCAAGGAGAATTAAGAAAACCCAGGAATGAAGATAGGGTTTTTTTTTTTTTAATCTCTTAAGTAAAGCCCACTAAAATTTTTGGCAACCCACAAAAATTCCTAACCAAAGTAGACTTTTTGGCTAACTTAAAGATCTAATTTCAATTTCTGGAAATGGAAAAAAGGAAAATAAACAAATCTGGAGCTCAGAACTGAAGATAAATGTAGATTTAGAGCTGCGAAAATGACTAGTGAAGCAAGAAGAGAGCTAAGAGAAGAAGATAAATGAAGAAGCAGTTACTATTACAGTCTAGTTAGAAGAAAAAGAAGAAACCAGAAGACAAACCCTAGATTTCGAAATCTAGGGTTTCTGAGATGGAAAACGCAATGCAGATCAGAGAGAAGAGGAAAAGAGGAGGAAGATGATAGAAGAGACAAATTAGGAGAGAGAAATGAAATATTTTAAATTTTTATTTTCTTAAATTGAAGTGTGCTTTTGAATTAAAGCATGCTCTCTGAAGACTGAAGACCTTTGTCTTTTTTTTTTTTTCCTGCTGTCTTAAGATATTTATTACTTTGATTCTGATCATTTAATAAGGATATTAGTATTTTTAAAATAAGGATATTAGTATTATTATTAATTATTGTAGAGTTTAAATTTTATAACGAAATCTAGGTATGATGCGTCATTAGAGTTTTTTATTGTTAATTAAGATCGTTAACTACCATTAAGAACCTTAGTACATTATGTCATTACGTTGTTTTCCGCTAAATGGTTTGTTCTTTTTTTCTTTTAACTTAACTAAATAAGAACGAAATTAAAAACTGGTTCAAGTAACCGGTACATTGTTTACTAGAGAAATGTTCCTCCAATAAATCTCTAATTTTCCGAGCTAAATGATCCGCCTTGTAGTTCAACATCCGTGGAATTAGGGATACAGAGACCATCTCAAACTCGTCTTTGAGTCTGAAGAAATCCTCAAAATATGGCGAGAAGGCACGTCATGTTGAACGGTTATCTATCATCTTTACCACTTCTAAACAATCTACAAGAAACTCTACATTTGCCAAATGCAAAGAACTCGTACAAGTCTTAGCCCAAAAAAAAGTCTCTAACTCCGCATGTAAGGAAGGAAGACATATTTTGTCTTGAACATTGTGCACCCAACTATGCATGTACCATCTTAAACATGTGAACATCGCTAAGTCTTTCTAAGATGTATCCACCGTCGCTAAATGATTTGTTCAGAAAATATTTAAAAACTACAGACAAAAAAGTATAAATCACAAAAAAATATATAGAGCATTATTTAATAAAAAAGACAATGATCACTATATGAAAATATTTTGCTTTCAAAAAGAGGAAAAATACACTTAAGTTTTATCTTTGAATCATTTTTAGGGGGCCACTACTTTTAAAGCCCATTCAATTTATATTGAACATGTTTCTTTTATCTTGTTCTTTATGGATCCATTTCCAATTCTTTGCTTTTCTTTTTTCTTCGAGTCCATTTCCAATGTCATGTTCACATACGTCAAAATTAATCATAACTACTTGACATTTTTATGTTCATTTTGATAAGTTTACTTAGAAGTTGTTTTTTTTTCACCACTATTTTTTTCCTACCAGTACTACTAATAATTATTATTATTAAAGTAGATATATCTACAAGTGCCATTTAGTCTAATAGCAGGCGGTAAGTCTCGAGTCATTGTAATTGCATTATATAGAAACTTATTAGCAAGTAGTATGGTAGGATTCAACAGTCTGATAAGGGCATTTTTGTATCACAGAGTACTTACGCCAAGAACCTTATCAAAATGTTTGATATGTAAACAAGTAAGATAGCAAGAATATTCATGAGCACTATTAGTAAACTGTCATGAGATGAAAAAAAACTCTCATCTACTAAGCTATGATAGGCAGTTTTTTGTATCTCACAACGAGTCGACCAGACCTATGTCTCAGTGTGAGTATCTGTGTTCGGTACTAGAAAGTAGTTCATTTCTCCTACCATGCTCATTATGTAAAATTGAGTCTTAGCGTCTACAAGATTTATATAAGAATTTGGCTAATAGGTCGGCCATCGTGGCATAATATAACAAAAAAATCTACGTGAAAAGAAACTAAATAACTTAAAACTTGATGATACATTACACACCAAAACTTTCCTATATAACTAAATTAATTCCATAATTCAAAATGAAATTCTAAAATATGAATTTGAGTGTTCCTCAGAAAATTTGACCCAACCGTTGAGTTAAGTTGACTTGAAGCTAATGCCTTGCTGTTTTCATTTTAAAAAAAAAAAAAAAAAAAACAAATATCTGGCAAAGTTTATTTTCTGGCTTTCTGCTTTGTTTCCGAGAAAGTTGAAGCAGACAAGCAGAAAGTTTCAGAATTCTCTTTTTTCTCAATTTAAGCTTTTTTTTAACTCATTCATCATCATCACACACACGAGTGCTTCATTCTTCTTTTCACGTTTCTTCTATTTCTTTCTGTCAATTTTCTTTTCCTCTTTTGACGAGTCATTTCTCGATTCGATCTCGGTTTCTGAGTTTTTTTTTTCTTTCGTTTTGTGTGTTTAAAGTGTTGTTCTCACTTGATCCAAGCATCGAAGCTCGATTCTGATCTTCCTCGAGGAATTCGAATTAAGGGTTTTAAGGATTGATCTGTTAGAAGTGGTTTATTTAGGGTTTATTGAAAATTCTTCTAAATGGGTTGTGAGGTTTCCAAGCTATCTTCACTGTGTTGCGTTTCTGAGTCTGGAAAATCGAATCCTGATGTTACAGGCTTAGGTGAAGTAGCCATTGATGGGTTTAATTAGCAATTAGTTTTGATGTTGTATTGATGAGTAAAATTCTTATCTTGTTGTTGTTGTTGTTGGTGATTTTGTAATTATACAGATGAGGAAGGGAGAGGTGAAGCGAATGATTTGCCACAGTTTCGTGAATTCTCTATTGAGACTATTAGGAATGCTACTTCAGGATTTGCAGCTGAGAATATAGTTTCAGAACATGGAGAGAGAGCTCCTAATGTTGTGTATAAAGGGAAATTGGAGAATCAAAGACGAATTGCTGTCAAAAGATTCAACAGGAAATCTTGGCCTGATTCTCGTCAATTTTTGGTAAGCATATTTGGTTGATTCTCTCGTCTCTTATGGTTCATAGTCTCCTATGATTATATTCAGGATTATTTGTTTTCTTTGGTACCTATTTGTGTAGGTTACTAGTTTTTCAATGTGATTGTGGGACACTTTGTGTATATCTTTCAATAACAAACCCTGAACATAGTTGGCTTTAACTTGTGAGATTAGGAAGAAGCCAAAGCTGTGGGTCAATTACGCAATCACAGGATGGCAAATCTACTTGGATGTTGCTATGAAGGTGAAGAGAGACTGCTTATTGCAGAGTTTATGCCTAATGAAACTTTAGCAAAACATCTTTTCCACTGTAAGTTAACTTCACTGTAACTTCGTATATATACATGTATATTGATACTTGAGTCAGTATTGGCTCCTATTTGGTTAGGTTTTAAGTGTACATGAAAGCTTGATTGGATGCTTAACAAAAAATGATTATGTATGTGTTTCCAGGGGAGTCACAACCGATGAAGTGGGCGATGCGTTTGAGAGTAGCTTTACATATAGCCCAAGCTCTAGATTATTGTAGCGGAAAAGGACGTGCACTTTACCATGACCTAAATGCTTATAGAGTTCTCTTTGATGATGTAAGTTTGATACCTATGTATCGTACATTTGGTTTTTGTCAAGTGAATTTGAAAATAATATTTATGCATTTGTTTCTTAGGATGCGAATCCAAGACTTTCATGCTTTGGTTTGATGAAAAACAGTAGAGATGGAAAGAGTTACAGCACTAACCTGGCATTCACTCCTCCCGAGTATCTGAGAACAGGTATATTTTGACAAAAGATGGTGCAAATATTTCATTGTGTCTATCAATACTTAATTTGTTTCCTGCGATTCTTAAAATCTTCTTGCAGTATATATTTTTGTCAGGTAGCTGCTAAGGTTTTAAACTTTCAGGGAAACATGAATGCTTGATTTGGATTGTAGCCACTTTTCTGTATTTATATCGGGGTGTGTGTTTATTTCTACAGGTCGCGTGACACCCGAAAGTGTGATGTACAGCTTTGGCACCCTGTTGCTTGACCTTCTCAGTGGAAAGCACATTCCTCCAAGTCATGTAAGGTTTCCAAATATCCTTTTGAATATGGATTTTTCTTAGTGTCAGTTACTGGAACCTGACTTGGAAGCATTCTCCCTGAACTCATATGTCTCATATTGAGAAGCATGTTACACTCTAATGTCCATGAATAGTTTAGTATTTTGCTAATCTAGTACCTTCTATGGTGTTTGTAGGCGTTGGACCTCATACGGGACAGGAACATTCAGATGCTGATGGATTCAGGTTTAGAGGGTCAATTTTCTAGTGACGATGGGACTGAACTAATACGGTTAGCTTCAAGGTGCTTGCAGTATGAGCCCCGAGAGCGACCTAATCCAAAATCTTTGGTCGCTGCAATGATTCCTCTGCAGAAAGATCTTGAGGTTTATCTCACTACCATGAACTACTTACGTTATGTTTATTAAGTAGCATGCTTTCACCATTAATGATGAAGGCTGAATTACAGAGGCTTATATCTTTCTGCTACCTTTATATCGGCAAACAGTTGCACAACTAGAAAGATAAACATAATGCTTCTTTTATTTCAAAAGATTGCTTTAGACAGTAACAAAGACATGTTAATCATATAGATTGCTTCTCATCAATTGCTGGGCGTACCTAGCAGTGCAACAACGACAGCTCTTTCTCCATTGGGAGAAGCATGCCTAAGATCAGATCTAACTGCCATACACGAGATCATTGAAAAGCTTGGTTATAAGGATGACGAGGGTGCAACTACAGAGGTTCATTTCTTGGTTTCAACCATTTATTCTACTATCGTGGTCTTCTAATGTTTAATTCTAGTTTCGATACTTGCTAATTCCCTGGCAATCGTGCATCTATGGTATCTTTGACCTTTCCTATCTTGTTCATCATCAAATCTAATACATTTTTGCTTTGTTTCTTCAAAATTTCAGCTTTCTTTCCAGATGTGGACCGACCAGATGCAGGACACATTGATCTTCAAGAAAAAAGGGGATTCTGCATTCCGACATAAAAACTTTTCCAGTGCCATCGAATGCTTTTCTCAGGTTAAACCTTTTATGCTGTAGAAACTCTTAGTTCCCAACCTCAATCAATACTTATCACTGCTACTGCTTTTCTTGTTAAGAATAGTGATCAAGATTTTTCCATTATCCTCTCACATTCGCTTTAATGCTTCTGACCCGAGGATTTGTTTGCAGTTCATCGAAGTTGGAACAATGGTTTCCCCAACAGTTTATGCAAGACGGAGTCTATGTTACCTAATGAATGAGATGCCTAAAGAGGCACTAAACGATGCAATGCAGGCTCAAGTCATATCTCCTGCTTGGCACATCGCATCATATCTCCAATCTGTAGCTTTATCAGCTCTAGGACAAGAGAATGAAGCACACGCTGCTCTAAAAGATGGTGCAATGCTTGAAAGCAAACTAAACACATCATGATTATAGATAACACTGAAGATTCACTCTCTCAACATCGTATGTATTGCCTGACAGACGTAAGACCAAACAGTATCATCACATCAGCGGTTAGTCTGGTTTTTAATCTCAATTTAGTGGCCGTTCTGTAAGATCTGCTGTTCAAGCCACTACGATTCTTCAATTACAGCGAATGGACTGTGTTTATGTTGTTGTATTTAGTTCAATGGTACAGACGATTCCTAATATAGATATGAAAGGAAGTGTCCATGGTGATTTGATAACAAAATTCAATAATGTGTGTTTGTGGAATTTTGCTATATTGTATTTCAATTTTTGTATAGAAAATCTAGAAACTCTGTTATGTCTCTTTTTTCTTTTGGTATTTTGTAAACGTTCTCTACTATTATTATGGATTTAAAATAATTATACTGAGATATATAACTCATAAATTTTGTCTTCCAAAGAGGAAAAAATAAAAAAAGGGCCCAACCGGGTTCGAACCGGTGACCTCTCGATCTGCAGTCGAATGCTCTACCACTGAGCTATGGACCCAATTGATTAATTCAGATAAATATACTGTATATAAAGAAATTAAATAAATATGAATTGTTCTGTTATTTAAATTCTGCTTTCGCATAAGAGAAAAACAAAAAATCACACTGCTCTGAGTTCTCTTCGTCTCCGCCACATCGTTAAATCTTTCCGTCAGCCGTATTTTTCCGGTGAAAGTTTGCAAAAGGATGGGGAAACAAGGAGGTAAGAAGCTTAATGGTACTCAAGGAGGAGGACTTGATCGTAAATCTGTACTAAGACATGAGCACTTGAAGAATCTCGCTCTCTGGTCTTCCGCCGGAGATACTCCGATTCCGTCGCTTTCTTCTATGTTAGGTCGGCGTCTCGCTGCCGACGAAGAAGCTTCTGGAATAGCTACTGAACCTGATATCGTCTTTTGTCAAAGGTATTTTGCCTCTTCCTTTACCTATTTAGGGTTTCTGATACTATCGATTGGGGTTTTTGAATCAATCTTAGAATCAACACTTGCTTTACGTTTTTCCGAGTAGTATTGTGTTGCTTGTATTGGTTTATATGGTTTGCGAGTAGCGATCATCATCTAATTTGGATTATACAAAGATGAAATCCCATAAATGAACTGATCTTGGTTTCATACTTGCATTGTTCTCTTTGTTTGCGACATTGATTGCTTATTCTTCTTATAAACGAACCTTTGAATTTTGATGTTAAAGTTTATCAAAACTGGATAATGTATTGATTAAGAGTGTGAGACCATTCTTAAGCTTGGCGTCATTAGTATTGTATTGCTTTTGCTGGTTTTTATGGTTTGCGATTTGTGATCATCATCTGTTTCAGAATCATCTAATATGGATTATACAAAGATGAAATCCCATGAATGAACTGATCTTGGTTGCATATTTGCAATTGTTCTCATTATTTATTATATGAAACATGCTTCGAATGTTTATTTTTCACATAAACGAACCTTTAGATTTTGATGTTCGAGTTTATCAAAATTGGATATTGTATTGATTAAGACATTTTCTGTAGGTGTGAGACTATCCTTAAGCCTGGTGTTAATTGCAATGTCAGAATCGAGAAGGTCTCTGCTGCTGCTACTAAGAAG
Organism: Lepidium aucheri; assembly: GCA_900406435.1. Classification (NCBI taxonomy): domain Eukaryota; kingdom Viridiplantae; phylum Streptophyta; class Magnoliopsida; order Brassicales; family Brassicaceae; genus Lepidium; species Lepidium aucheri. The sequence goes on along the minus strand of OVBA01000096.1, from coordinate 52,375 downwards.
AAACGTAGCAAGTGTAAGAAGTCTAACATCTGTATACCTCAGAACAATGTAGTGTACCATTGCAATTTCTGTTCTCACCGTAATCTCAAGAGAGGAACTTTGAAAGGTCAGATGAAAGAGATTTACCCATCCAAGCCAAAAACACCTCGTTCTACACGTCCTAAGATCACGAAAGAGAAGACGATGCCTGAAGAGATCCAAAGTAATATGCTTTCTTCACCTGAAAGAAGTGAGAAAGATCAAGTTGGTGATAGTGTTTTAAACACACCAAAGCCAATGCTTACATTGGATAGAGATAAGAGAATAAGGAAATCGAAAAGCAAGAAACCGATTGAGCCAGAAAGTGTCCCTGAGAAAACAGCTGGTGGATCAAACAAAAGGAAGAGAAAATCATTGACAGATATGAAGGAGTTAGCTGAGACTAACAAGACTTCCAAAGGTTTAAGCTTTAAGTTACCTTTTCTTTTGTGACCTGTGTTTATATCTGACACTTAGAAATCAATTATTATATGACATTAAGATTTACAGGTTTTGTAGGTCTCACTGTGTACATTACATTGACTTTAAGTTATTTCAGACTTGATTTTTCACATAAGTTAAAGTAAATTTAGAATAATAAAATATAAATTACAATTAATCTGAATATTAATTATTATCATTGAACTGATTTGTTATATAGTTGTATTCATGGTTAAAGTTAAAAGTGTCATTCTTTAAGAATATATGTATTTTACCTAATTATTTTTATAAGTTTGAGTATATATTTTAATAATATTTTGGGCATATATGATCAAAAGTTTAAATTTTGTTTGTCTATGTAATCTAGATCAGACTGTTCTAAAAGTTTCAAAGTATGTTACTAAATAGACTTTAATAAATACATATACAAATTCATGAGAAAGTTTCAAAATTTTATTCTCTTACTAAGGAAAAGTTACCAATATTTTTCATTTTAAGGTTTTCATCGATAAATTTTCTCAGAGATTTTATATCACCAAATCAAAAATACGTATATGATGCTCAGTCAATCAAAGATCAATCATTTGTTAACTTATTATGATCAAAATTTTAGTATATATATTCCAAAAGATAATCAAAATTTATTGTAAAGATAATAAAAAACAGAAATATGTAACTATAATAATTACATATTTCAAAATTATTATATATATTCGATAAATAAATCAATGCAACAACAATGATTAAAATCACCATAGTTATATATTTCAATTATTTCTTTATGAAATACATATCATTATTTTGTTGCTCCGTTTAAATATTTTAAAAAATCAACATTTATATATTATAAGATAGATACAAAACAATAAACAATAACTAACATTTTTTTACATTTTTAATGTGATTTATTTGTTGAATGATTTTCTAAAGTATTATTTCTCAGTTCACTTTCCACTGAATCATGAATTTTCAATAATGAATAGACGTCATGCAATTTTGGTACAAATGATTTATATCATTCATGAGTGAATGCATATGTAGAATCCAATGGAATGTATACTATTACTTCTTTTGAATCCTTATGTCAAGCAAATTTCAAAATTTGACATAATATAGATTATAATGTGTTTTTTTAATTGATTTGTCAATAAAAGACATATACACTTTGTTCTAGGATTGAAGACCTTGTATTTTGTTTGCAAACTATCAAGATTATCAAAATTATTAGTCTGGTATTATTTATGTTATGGAAATGAAAAAAAAATAAGTGATGTCCCATTCATAAAAATTTAATATATATTTTTATTCAACATCCTTTAAAAAATCTAAAAATAGTATTTAATTTGTGTAAAAGTATAAAAATAAAGTTATTTTTGACATTTAAATTGAGAAATGGTGAAAAAGTGAAAGTAAAAAAAGAAAAACCCAAAGGGAATAAAAAACTGATTCAGTATTTTATTTAACTTATTACTGTTTCATTACAACCACTTTTTTCTTGAAGCAATCCTAATATATAAGAGACACTTGGCAACATGCCAAAATGGGAAGGGTTGTTTCTTTCACAATCATTTACTACTTCAATTATATGGTTTGTTTTTTTGATAAGTTCTTTCTTTCGACTCTGGAGACAAATCCTAAAAGCAGTTGGATGTCAAATGATCCAATTCTTAAATCATTTGGTGAATTTGGACAGATCTTGTATGACAAAATGGGAAAAGTTATTGTGTGATCGTCCATGTTGTCTTCATCGTTTACTCGATGCTATCTTATAAATACAAGTAGGTTCGGTAACCTATATGTTCTTGAGTCTATTGTTCAGTGTAGTGAGGATCTATATCTTAAAAAGTGTACCAAATGTCTGAAGCTTGCGTTGCAAGAAATTATAAACTGTTAGTAATAATTAGCGTTTGGCTGTGATCTACATTCTCAAAGAATATATAAATAAAGTTAGGAAAATTTTTTTTTTGTCAAAACTTATTTTTCAATATGTAAGATTTTTGTTTGAGATAATTTAGAAATAAAATGAATAGATGATAATTAATCAACATAAATTATATCTTGTATTTTATTTTAAGATAAATGGTCAAATGAATTGTAAATTTTTGGATTAATTTTGTTTTACAGGAAGTAAGACAATATTTGAGGGAACAATTCATGCTGTGGCCGTTGCTGTGTTTTCACTTATGGGTTTATGATAATATTTATAACTTTGCATTGCCAATATTTCCAGTTTTCATTTTTCTCTCTGTCTTGGTTCACAAGAAATGGAGAATCCAAAAAAAACCCTAACCACGTGCAAAAGATTGGTTATTTCTAGGGGATTTTGTCAATATTGGCCTCTTGTTTGTTTTAAAAATAAATTATGGGAATTAGCATAACTTCAAAATACATGTTTTGGAGACATAATTTATAATTCTGTCTCCTTTAAACAGTAAAATTGTCTACAATTATTTACTATATATATGTTTATATTGGACAATTTATGTCCATTGTGTACATAATTCATTATATATGTCTATTGTAGACAATATTTCTATTGACAAGAGACAAATGATAGATTATGTCCTCCAAAAAGTATATTTTCGATAAAAAGAAAGTTAAAAAAAATATACTGTAGACAATTTGAAACTCAAAAAGTAGAAAAACAATAAACATCTGACATTTAGTCTAGTGTCTAGTGGTAAGTCTACCAAAGATAAATGTATTTATATATCCAAATATCGAATCTTATTGTATTACGTAGAAACCTAACTAATGGCCGACTAATAGTGGACGCTACTATAGATCTGCAAAGACATTCGGCTTTGACGTTGTTGTGTTTCAAGTAAGCCATTTTTGAGTAACATTAGTTGAAACTTGAAAGGCAAAAACGTGAACTAGAATAAAAAAATTATTGGGAGGAATATTGGGCCCAAATTATTATTGAATGATAAATAAATTTTACACGTTTATGGGCTTAAAGGCCACATGTCATTGTATATTCTATTTGACAACCAATAAGCTTATATGTCTTTCTAAGAACTCACTGAACAACTAAAAGACCTTCTTAAATTATATTGTACTTGAGCCTATTCTAACCTAATAATGAAGGCTAATGTCTCAGGTTTTTTTTGTTGTTGTACGAATAAAACTAAAACTCACAATACCAAAGATAATAGCTGAGATCTCTAGTCACCAGACTATGAATATCAAGTTCAAGACATAGTGATGAAGGATTATCTACTTCCATGTTAATGATATTTTCTGATAAAACGATCCGAATTTAGCTTAAAATAATATAAATAAAAGATGGTTATATTTAGGGATGTATTAGAGCATCCCCACTGGGATTTTTAGCACAAAAACAAAAAAAAAACTACATTTAAATATTATTAAAACAACAACCCGCCTCTTGCAGTCTCCTGATTAAGAGTCGAGTTCAGCAACTATTTCGTGGGCCCCACTACACGTGGCGGTCCACGATTGGTCAATTTTTTTAAAAAAAAACAAAGTTGATGGGGATGCTCTTAGATTGAGAATTTCGAGTGATTTGAGTTAAAATAAAAAATCATACGTTATTAAATTATGAATTTTTGGATATCTCATAAAATCGAGTGTTATTGGACATAGGGTTTATAATTGTCTTTTAAAATTCAGTTTTATTGAATTAGTGTTTTTTTAAAATCCTTTAAAATCCACATTGATATTGGAAATGTTTTGAATATTATGATTTTAATGATTGCAGATAATTTTATAAGATTTTAGCAGATTTTCTTAATTATAAATACAAAGAACCAAATCACATTATTTTAGGTGGGATTGTCTCGAATTTTAATTCCAAATCATAATAAATATCTTATATTTACCAGAATATCTCAAAATCATTTTAAATCTTATTTAAAAATAAAATCATTCTAGATACTCATTTTAATACACCCTCCTTACTCGAATTTGAAAACATTAATTTGGAAGCTCAAACCTAGATTAGGTTTATATAGAGAATTTCAAGTCTTCTTGTTTTGAAACCAACAACAAGTTTAATTTTTTCTTATTTTTATTATACTTATTTATTCAGGTTGTATAACGTTTGGATCCTTATGCACAAATTGATATATAAATATACAGATCTTTGAGCACATGAGTTCAAAAGTTCACTTATAACAAAATGATATTTATTGCTGAGTTGCTCTCAATTTAGTGATTATGATGATTCAGCTAAAGATTTGGTACCGGATTCGATTCATACATGTTGTATTATGGTAGTTTAAAAAAAGAATTTAAAGATGAGTTTTACACCATAAATCGGCCTTTATCGATCCAATTATTGACAAAAATGATATTTATTTTGATGCAAGCAAGAATATAATATCTACACTATTTTTGTTGGTCAGCATTTAAACATAATTGGTCGGTCCAATAACCAAGTTCTTATATAATGTAGGCGGTGAAACTCGATCTTTACATATGTAAGTATGTCTACTTTTAGTAGACTTACCAGTTACTACTAGATTAAAAATCACCTCATCTACACTAATTTTTAATGATTCAAATATCTATATTTTTAAAGAAATAAAAATATTCATATTTATTACTATGGTAGTAAAACTCAATGTTATAGAATTTAGGTTAACATTTAATTTTATCCATCCAATTGACAACATAAAAACAATTAGCATTGAATATTTACATTGGTCAGAAAAGAAAACTGTAAGAATTACATTGATTTCATCATTCATTATTCGATAAAAAATCAGAAAGTTGTTGCAGTGAATTGGTAAATGGTAACGAATTCTTAAATAGATTTTATTTATATTAATTTTTGTTTGTTTGTTCATGCGTGGCGTCACTCAGATCATATATAGATCGTGCAAAAGAGTGGTGGAATAAAATAGTGATATTAAAATATGATTAATATTAAATTTAATTTTTTTATTAAATGTTGAAAAATAAGAGAATGTGCTTTTGCATTAATTACGCCATAAAATTGACTTCAAGATGAATAATAAAACATAATAATTCAGATCTCTTATTACCAAGGCACGTGGCCTATAGTCTAACACAAATCAATTTGTCAAAACTTGTCTTCTAGTAGTATAATCATCTTAATTCAATTACTTTTATTTTCATGGAGGAGATAGTATTTATTCACTCAAATTAGAGTAAACCAATCACTTATAATTGCTATAAAGCTAATTAGTATTCTCTGTTTAGCTTTATTTGATGTTATAGAGATTTCACACATATTAAAAAACATTGATTAGTTTAATTTTTCTAAATAAAATATGGTTTATCACAAATTTTAAAATAGTTTAACCAATTACAAATCAATTTGCAAAATTCAAAAAATCAAAACACTAAAAACACAATAACTTTTACATAGAAATTTAAAAACATCAACTAAAATGAAACAATTTTTTTTTAAAACATCAACTATAAGTAAACGGAGAAAATAATAACCAATCATTTTCATTTATCTATATTTCTCAACTTAAAATAATATTTTTATCCTAATCTTATAAAATAAACTTGCAGGTGGCTTTTAGTCTAGTGGCAAGTTGTAACTCGACTACAGACAAGTGCATCTATATGTCTAGGGATCGAGTCTCACCGCTTGCATTATGCAGAAATTTGGCTAATAGATCGGCTAGTTACGGTATAATGTTGACAAAAAAATCTATAAAGTAAACTTTATAAAAAAATTATCAACACTATATATAGCCGGCCTATTAAGTAAGTTTTTACATATTAACCAATAAAATAAACTTTTACATAATGTAAACAATTATATTCAATTTCTGAATATGTGATGATGTTTGTCCTCAGCATATTTACTATCTATCAGTTGATTAAAGGTTGCTTCACAATTTTTTAATATTCTAACATTATATGGTAATACACGATCAATATACTCTGAAATCAAATTACGGTAAAAAAAATACAGTAAAAATTAGGTAATTTCGAGACAGTCCACGGATTTCATGGTCCACTAATTTAACTACCATTTAATATAATTGGGTCAGCTCAAACCAATCTCATGAATTATTGTTCACAGAATACACAACTCTTATTACAACAGTTTTTTTTTCCAACTTAATTCATTTACAAAATAGCAGAGTATATTACAATAATTGGATTGTATTCTTTCGCATTGGTACTCTGCTATTACAACAGTTAAAAACATGTATTTCAATTAATCTTTTTTGTCTAGACAAACCTGATCCATTATACGGAATATTAAGTTTACTATTTAATCGTTTTACGGATAATTCATCTGATCATACGTATAATTTATTCCATTTCAAAAAAAATTAGTTTGTTGTTAGATAAGGATATTGCTCGTTTGGAGCATCATAGACTAGTATTGTTGATGTTTTAGGTTTTTTCAGATATAGTAAAAACATATTAATTATTTTATTTTTTCTAAACAAAATATGTTTTATCATAAATTCAAAATAACATAACTAACTACGAATCAATTTGTATAATTCAAATAGTCAAAAACACTAAAAATATAATAAATTTTGCATAGAAATCTTAAAACATCAACTAAAATAAAATAATTTTTTTTAAGAAAAAAGCGCAACTAAATAAAAATAGAGGGAGTGTGTTTATAATATTTTTCATACGTTTAATAAATAAATAAAGAGATTTTTTTTCTGTTTGAGGATAAAAAAACATTCAGATTTAGAATATAAATATCACATCATCCAAATAAGTATATAACTGTCTAGCTCAAAATCAATACTCTATATATCGATCAAGAACTCAAATCTCTAAAGTTTTACACTTCAAAGTTTAAGTTGTCATCTTTTTTATCCAATTACTATCTTTGTATTAAAAATATATATGTGTTTTTATTAAAAAACCTAAACCTAAAACTAATTTCTATAATATTTTGAAAGTGTTTTGTCAGATTTCGTGACCATATAACCACGATAAGTAACCTTTTGCAATATGTAAATATAAGTAAAATGTAAGTGGCCTTTAGTTTAGTGGCAGGGGTAAGTTTACTAAATGGCAGACGCATTTGTACATTTTGGGATCGAGTCCCACCGCCTGTACTATACAGAAATTTGGTTACTGGGCCGGCCAGTTGTGGCCCAATATTGTTGACAAAAAAAAATATAAGTAAAATATGTCACAAAAATATGTAATGCATGTCACTTTCTCATTTATTTTACTGCAACACTTACACTTAAATCACATTTGCGTTCCGACAAAAAAGAAAAAATTAAATAATATTTGCGTATCAATGTATCCAAATGTTTGAATTACATTGTCGTGACTCTCGTGACAATGATTTTCTTATTATACATTAAATTTTGCAAATTGAGGATGTGAACAGTTTTAGCTATCTTTTTCTTTATATAATTTTCAACTGAATTTTCTTTTAGTAAAACTATATATATATTTATCATTTTAACTGTTATTTATTGTTAACAATTGGTTTCTAAATATTGACTTTAAAACAATGAATATCATAATAGAATATAGATAGTGAGTTTGCTTATATTTGAAGTAAAGACAAGGAAACATATGTGCGAATCGTTTAGCTCAAATGGTTTTGTTTTGTTTTGTTGTTAAGTTGTTATTTATTGAGACAATACTTTTTGTCTCAATTATAGTATTAAAACATGTTAAATTATTTATAACACAAACCTTTTGATTCAAGTTATATATATATATATCCAAGTCAATATTATTTTATTACTTATATGTATACTTGTGTATCATCACAACAACGTTATTAAAATTTTATTTGTTTATATATATATATATATGCAAAAAATATTTTATGTAATTTTAGTAAACTTAAATACGGGCAAATGGTAGATAAAAATACATGTGAACTTCTCTAATCTAATGAGAAAATGTCTTTGGGTAATGATTAAATATTCACCTCTTCAACTTTTTTCTACTAAAATTCGTCTCTATGGAATTAGTCATACTAGATGTTATTTAGTATTTGAGAAGTTTTAGTTATATATATATATATGTATATATATATATATATTTAATTTTTGTCAACAAGTAGCGTTCATTGGATCGGTGACGAGCCGATCCATAACCTAAATTTTCCAACTAGATAGAATTCAAACTCACCACATAATGCCTAATTTAATGAGGAACAAGTCAATTATTAGGCCACATATTTTTTAGCATATTAAATATTAATTAAATAAAATTTTAACAATATATTTACAAATAGAAAAATAAAGGAGGATACGATTAAATTATATAATTGAATAAACAAGAAATAATGGTCAAGAAACTAGTGGTTCAGTTGGCTTACCCTTGATTTAATTATATGATGTGGTGGTTTCAAATCTCATTTTACTCTATTTAGAGAACTTAGATTATAGATCAAGTTTTGTTGTCGATCAAATGATTAGTTGTCGAAAAATATAATAATAATAAACAAAAAATAATGTTCATTAGGATTGTCATGAAGTTCACAACAAGCATTAATGAAAATTTTGGGAAATGAAAAATATAATTTCTTAATTAACATAGCCAGAGACAATAATGACTCTTGGTATCTTCTTTATTAATTGTCTTATCAAACCAATTTCATATAAAATATAGATTAAACAATTACTTATTTGAATTCTCATCCGTATCCGTGTGATTCTCTACTTCTTGAATAACCACTACCATAATTTTTAATCTACTGAAATATTAGGTCACATTTGACGTTTAAAGCCACTAATCTGAGGTCTAATCAAATATAATATATGATTGAATTTACGTTTACGTTTACCATTATAAATTAGAACACTCAACTTATTATTGGCCGTTTAGACAGATGCTTGTGAGGTCCATTAGCATTGAATCTCATCTTCTTCCTGTAGATGCCCACAATATTAATTTGGACGTGATCGAATTTATATTGTGCGTACATTTTCACTAGCTAGTTATGATTTGGTCGTTGTATGTTGTAATTACCTAAAACCTAACTGTCTTGTCTCTTGTACTTAACACGTCTCCTAGGCATAAAATTCGATATTTTAAACCTGAACCGAAATCGATAATTTTAAACAAGTTTTTTTGAAGTCGATACTTGAATGCCAAATATAGCACGTAATAATCTATCTTCCAGAGTACAGGGGGATTCTTTCGTCCGAAAAACAAGAACTGAACCCGAATCGAATCCGATAGTATATCCGAATGGATCTTAAATTAATGTACCCTAAAAATCAAACCTGAATTCAAATCTGAACCGGAACCGAATCAAGAACTGAATAGATACCCGATATATTTTTGTTAAATTTAGGTTCTTTTAGACTTATTCTATTAATTTTTTTACTATTTTTAATTTTTTATATATAAATACCTAAATCTAAAACTGATCTATACCTGGATAGAACCGAATCCAAAAAGTATAAATATCTAAATGGGTTTTAAATTATTATATCCAAGAAAACCCGAACCGAATCCAAACCAAAACCCAAAATGCTCAGACCTATATATAATCATTCTTTATATCTTAAGAACCTAACACTAGCGAGATCCGGTTCTAGTCACTTCAATGTCAGCATGATAAACGTTACTAACCCAAACTCGTTGATGGGTCCCCACCATCACTACTGATAGTGATAAACTGATCTACACAATTTTCTTGTTATTCTTATCTCGCTGTCAAACATCAATTCAAGCAATGGAACAAAAGTTCAAAGATGATCCATGAACATACTTGAAGGTCTACATAGTCTCGGTTGCAACCTTCCAACAACACTTCTTGCCTCCTTAGCAATGATAGCACTCATTGGACCATCTCGGATTTTGAACAATCTCATCTTACACCAACCCTTTCAAGTTACAACACACTTGAGAGTTGAGGCCATATATATTCTCATTGGTTAAATTTCCAGTCTTGGAATCTTCCATACTGGTTTTACCAATCTTCTCCCTTTCACTAAACATTTTACCTTGTCTTTACTCTTATATTCTAACAATTTTGATCTGATTACAAAACTGAACAGAAGCGAACCAAAAACAGTGATTCGATTCAGTTTTGGTTCGTGTCAAGTAATTGGACATATCCAAAATATTAGTACCCAAAGTTTTTGATTTGGTTTGGCTAAAAATCGAAAACTAAAAGTAACCACATGGAAATCAATGTTTAGTTATTTGTAACCATTCATAACTAAACCAAATTGGTTACTTTTGAATCATTTATTTCGATGTTTGACAATTTTTGATTACAAGTTATCACATTTCTTCAGATTTTTAGTTACTTTTGGTTACGAGTAAGACATTTCTTTGAACATTTGGTTATAACTAAATATTCAGACAGAATACTGATCAAGAACCAAAATTATATCGAATGATTCGAGTCTAATTCAATTTATATTTCAAGTAACCATTGAGAACCGAAATCAAAAATAACCGAATTGATCCAATCCAAATTATATTAAATTTCTATATAGTTACTACATTTTCAAAACTGTATAAAAAAAAAAAATCAACTCGTATACTAAAGAACCGAATGCATGAACTATTACAAGTTTTTATGTGGTTTTAAAGAACCTAGCCAAAAAAAACATAATTAAGAGAATACTTTAGCATTGTTGGGAACCGAAACGTGTATTATTTAATTTAACGTCTTTGTCCCTTTCTCTTTTCTAGATGTCAGGACAGAAAGCTAATTCATCAATGATCCTGAACATTAACTTATTATTTTAATAATCATATACTATAAAATAATCATATATGTATGTGAAAATCAACGTAAAAGATTACTTAATATAATTAGCAGATTTCAAAGATGTGATTGCAAAAAATAAGATTGTTTGTCTATATCGGGGGAACTCCTCGAGGCCAAACATTAATTTCGTGTCCTTCTTTGTGTTTCCCAAATTTTAATAAATTTTAACAAATTCAATTTATCCATATTATTGTGGCTAATATTTTTGACTCAATACCTAACATTTCCTGTTGACACCATGAAAAAGAACTTTATTTGGCATTATATTTGCGGTGGTAGGTTTGGGTATTTCGGATTTTGATTCGAGTTTGGTTTGAGTTTTTCCGAGTTCGAGTTTTTAGATATGGTAATTTAGGATCTATTCAAATATTTATTTTTGGGCTCAGGTATAGAACGGGTTGGAGCTCGAGTACTTATATATAAAAATTCAAATATATAATAAAGAATTAATAGAAATAAGTATAAAAAAATTTAAATTTAACTAAAGTATATCAGATACCCATTCGGTTCTTGATCGGTTTCTGTCAGATTCAATTTTTCAGGTACATAAATTTAAGATCCATTTAAATATTTTACTAGATTCGGGTCAGATCCGATTTATATTTTTTGAATCGATTTTGATTTGGATTTTGGGTATCGGATTTTATGCCCAAATCTACGTAATGGTATAAACATAACACAATATTATTGTCTTATAGATCAAATTTTATCGATTTGTTATTGCTTAAAAAAGAAAATTAAGTTTGTTATTTACTATATTTGTGCAATACTGGTTGATTATGATCACCACACTTAGTTTTACTTTTATCCTCCGATTTGGTGATTAAATAGTTTAATTATAGAACATCATAATGAAAAGATTAATATGAAATAATGTAGAATTAATTAACAAAATCTTCTGATGCAGATTAGGCTGGATTTATGAGGCTAATGAGAAATACTATTATTTTGAATATTCTCATTTTCTTGTGGACTACATCGAGATGTTAAGTTTGGACCACATGCTTATTCTAGTCAACATTGATTCAAAAACAATAAAGTCAAAGATATAATTTAGTTTTGAAGAAAAAAAAGATAGGTGAAAATATGAATATATTTTGGAATATAATTTTCTAATGACGTTAGAAAAGGAAACAAAACAATAATAAATTATCCTAATATTTTCATAAATACCTAATAGCAGGGAGAAATAAGTTTGACCAAATGGTCTATATTTTTTTTGTCTGGTCGACTTAGTTCCTAATTAATATAGACAGTAAGACTCGATCCCTAAATATATAATTGCGCATGTTTTTAGTGGACTTACTATATGTCATTAAATTAAAAAACCACTTACAAATGGTATGTAACTTTTCCTACCAAAAGTACGACTTCAAATTAACGAGTCAAGATTCGATTTTATCAATCTAATTGTTAAAAAAAAGTCTAATAACATGATTAACTTATTCTGTTGATTTGGCATAATACTATGATATATTGTACATTACAAGTCAATCAAATTTATAAGAAAAACATTGTTTGACAAAGAAAAAAGACATTGTAAGCAAAAAAACAATATAATGTTCAGTATTTGTTTTCCTCTTCCCTAAAAAAGGAGCAATCAATCATTTTCAAGACACTCACCATTTTGCTATTTTCCTTTACTTTTGTTTTTATTTATTCTCATTAATCATTAATATACAGTATTTTCTAATAAAAACTTTTTATGTCATAAATTTCTGTTTTGTGTTCTGTACATAGCCACGATGGTATTTTCATATAAAGCAAAGAATCTTCAATTCTTCTACTCTCTTCACTTCAAAGCTCAAACAACAACAAAACTAATCTTCAAAAACAAAATATATAAAAAGTAAAGAGTGACAAAAAAAAAAAAAAACCTCAAACATTTCTTTACTTGTTGTTGTCTTCATGACATACACAAAAACTTTAAAACCAATTTTGTTTCTTCTCTGATACTTCACTAAAAACAATGTAAAGAGTTACTTGTTTTTCATTTTCATTTTATCTTTTTTAAATCAAAACAATTTTCTTATCTTTTTTTGTTGTTGTTGTCTTTCTTGTTTGGTTTCATGATAATCTAGGGATGAAGAAACAATGGCTACTGGAACAAACAGAATAACATCTATGCCTGAGAATCTGATAAAACACCTCGCAGTTTCGGTTCGAAGCATTCAATGGAGTTATGCAATCTTTTGGTCTGTCTCAGCTTCTCACTCTGGGTAAGCTTCATAATCATGCGGGTTTTGAAAACTAGAATTTCGAGATTTATGTCGGGAAAATCAACCATTGTTGATAGTCTTATGAGTTTACTCTTAAATAACGTATAGACCTTGTTCTTTTCGTGGTCGCTTTTCGTCTTTTTTCATAAAGTTCTTGAGATTTATGTTGGAAAAATCAACCATTGTTGATAGTCTTATGAGTTCACTCTAAAATTAGGTATAGGCCTTGTTCTTTTCGTGGTCGCTTATTGTCTTTTTTCATGAAGTTCTTGATATTTATGTCGGAAAAATAAACCATTGTTGATAGTTTTATGAGTTTACTCTAAAATTCGGTATAGGCCTTGTTCTTTTCGTGGTCGTTTTTCGTAATTTTTCATAAAGTTCTTGATAAGTTTTTTTTTATTCTAATGAAATAGTGAGAAGGCAATGTTTTGGTTAATATTCTGATTCGATTTAAGTTTTTGCTATGAATAAAAAGAGAATTAGAATGGGGAGATGGATACTATAATGGAGATATCAAAACAAGGAAGACGATTCAAGCTTCAGAGATCAAAGCTGATCAACTTGGTTTACGAAGAAGTGAACAACTTAGAGAGCTTTATGATTCTCTAGCAGTAGCTGAATCTTGTTCATCCGGTACAGTCTCTGGATCTCAAGTCACTAGACGAGCTTCAGCCGCCGCATTATCACCGGAAGACTTAGCCGACACAGAGTGGTATTACTTGGTTTGTATGTCTTTCGTCTTCAACAATGGTGAAGGGTAATTTCGTCTTTTTACTTTATAAAACATTGACATTTATGAGTTGAGTCATTGTCATGTTACAATTGATTTTTGCCAGTTTAAACAAAATGACAAAATGCCCTTTTAATACTTGTAGGTCCACTGGTTTCGACTTTTGGTTATATTTTTCAGGCTATTTTTGTATAATATTGTCTGAATTTTAACTCATTACATAGGTTTAGTTTAGTTTGGTCGGAAGTCGGAACAATGTAGACTTCAGATTTGGTTCGGTTTTTCAAAGTTTATAAGTTAATACATTTAAAATAATTCGTTTTCAAATTATAAATATAGATTTATATATGTATGACACTAGTCTTATATAGGACTTAACTACAAAAAAGCTATTGTGATAATTATATTATGATTATGAACATTAATAATAATTTGTGAAGTTTTATATATAATTTTGTTACGAATTTTATTCCTTACGAAATATTGCGACTATATGTGATAAAATTATTACTATATTTATTTGTCACAAATATATTGTGACGTTTTTGTTACCATATACATTTGTGATACTTGTATTGTAACTATTTAAAAATTGTTACAATTTCGTAACTATTTACAAATTGTTACAACTTCGTAACAATATCTTTATATTGTGATAAAATATTATATATCAATACAAATTTTTTCTTGTAGTGTTTAACAAATTTTGAGTTTTTTTTTTCTCGTAGTGTCTAGCTAAACCTCTAATTCTCTCGGATATTGCTAACTTTTTGTATTATAGTCAAATTTCTATAAATTAATAACGTAGGACTAAAGAATTTCTTCTGGTCTGAAGAATTTTATTAATTGACTATGATAAGTATTAATTTAAAGAGGTTGTATTATATCGTAGTTTTCTCGAGTATTGTTTGGTAATATAAAATTTGATAACAAATTTTGAATATATAGAAATATATAATTAATAGATGCATTTTTGTTTATTTTGCAATAAATCTTTTGTTTTTGCAGAATGCCTGGTCGGACGTTTGCGAAGAATGAACCAATATGGCTATGCAACGCTCATACCGCAGATAGTAAAGTCTTTAGTCGTTCTCTTCTAGCTAAAGTAAGTTCAAGCTTTGTACTACTTTGATAGCTATTAGACAATCTTGTGTAATAATTGAAAAACGCTTTAAAACAGATCGTTGTTTTCTGCGTTTTGTGTTTGGTTTATAGAGTGCTGCGGTTAAGACCGTGGTTTGCTTCCCATTTCTTGGAGGTGTCATTGAGATCGGTACCACAGAACACGTAAGTATTTAGCCGATTCGAGGTTATTTATTACAAGAAATAAGCATTTTTGTCTCACATCGGAATGTTGGGATCATTCTAGTTTAATGTATCTAAAATATCGGTTATTTTACTTATTCAAGGTTATGTATTACAAGAATAATCATTTATGTCTGACAGAATTCTTGATGAATTCTCATACGTATCAATGTGATAAATATTCACATCAGACCGTTTGAGATTATTCTAATCTGATATATATAAAATATGAGTCACTGTACTACTCATTGTCAATTAAGTTTTGAATTAGAGACTCATAGTTAATTCTAATATCAAAACCTAAGATTGACTCAACAGACATGATTAGTTTTTCTGATGTATTTCGAGACGATAGGTTTAGAATGATTACCATGCACATTTCGAGATGACATGAACAGTTGAGATCATTCTAATCTGATGTATATAAAATATGAGTCACTCTACTTATTGTCAATTAAGTTTTGAGTTAGAAACTCATAGTTAATACCAAGTATCAAAACTTGATATTGGCTCTACAGACATGATAAGTTTTTCTGACGTATTCGAGATGATAAATTTAGAATGATTACCACGTACATTTCGAGATGGCATGTTAGAATGTTATATATCCCTTTGTGTGATTTCTTGTTGTGATTTTCTTAGTTTTTTGATTAAGAACTCTTATGGCCAATTCTGCTTAGTGTCTAAATATCTATAATCGATATATACAAAAAGATTTTAACTGTTTGTGCATCATCTCGTAGATTAAAGAAGATATGAATGTAATACAATGCGTGAAGACATCATTCCTTGAAGCTCCTGATCCTTATGCTACAATATTACCAACAAGATCCGATTATTACATCGACAACGACATTGATCCACAACAGGTTCTAGGAGATGAGATTTACGCTCCTATGTTTGATACTGAGCCTTTTCCAGCGACTTCTCCAAGCAGAACGACCAATGGTTACGATCCGGAACATGAACAAGTAGCAGAAGATCATGATTCATTCATGACAGAAAGAATCAATGGAGGAGCTTCTCAAGTACAAAGCTGGCAGGTTATTGACGACGAGCTTAGTAACTGCGTTCATCAGTCGTTGAATTCTAGCGATTGCGTTTCTCAAACGTTTGTTGAAGGCAAAGCTGGACGAGTTACTTGTGGTGCAAGGAAAAGTAGGGTTTATAAACAAGGGCAACAGAGAAATGTCAAAACGTTGTCTTTTGATCCAAGGAACGATGATGTTCATTACCAAAGTGTAATCTCCACGATATTCAAAACCAACCATCAATTGATTCTTGGACCGCAATTTCGAAACTGCGATAAGCAATCAAGCTTCACGAGATGGAATAAATCAGCAGCATCATCATCTGGAACAGCTAGTACAGTCACATCACCATCACAAACAATGTTGAAGAAGATTATCTTCGAAGTTCCTCGAGTTCATCAGAAAGAGAAGCTATTGTTAGATTCAACAGAGGTCAGAGACGAAAGCCAAAACCACGCCGTGTTAGAGAAGAAACGACGAGAGAAGTTGAATGAAAGGTTCATGACTCTGAGATCAATCATTCCTTCAATCAATAAGGTACATATATATATATGATCAAATCTTCATATTTTGAAAACCTAAAGTTCAATGATGCTAACTTTAGGCTTAACATATTGAATAGATCGACAAAGTATCGATACTTGACGATACAATAGAGTATCTTCAAGAGCTAGAGAGACGAGTTCAAGAGCTAGAAACTTGCAGAGAATCAACTGATACAGAAACACGAGGGACAGTGACATTGAAGAGGAAGAAACCATATGATGTAGGAGAAAGAACATCAGCTAATTGTGGAAACATTGAAACAGGAAATGTCAAGAAGGTTTCGGTTAACAGTATTGGTGAAGCTGAACCGGTAGATACCGGTTTAACTGATAATTTAAGGATTGGTTCGTTTGGTAATGAGGTGGTTATTGAGCTTAGATGTGCTTGGAGAGAAGGTATATTGCTTGAGATAATGGATGTGATTAGTGGTCTTAATTTGGATTCTCATTCGGTACAATCCTCAACCGGAGATGGTTTGCTCTGCTTAACGGTTAATTGCAAGGTACACAATCTGCAACCTAATTTTTTCTTAACCGGGATTTGGTTAACCTTGATTTGAAATATGGTGAAATGTTTTTGGTTTCAGCATAAAGGATCAAAAATAACGACATCAGAAATGATCAAAGAAGCACTTCAAAGAGTTGCATGGATCTGTTGATTACTACTTAGTTTTAAATTTAGCATCAAAGAACAAGAAAAATCCCGGTTTAGTTTTCTATTCTTTGGTATTCATTTAACCGGGTTTTAGGAATTGAAGTAAAATCAAAGTTTGTTCAAATTTTTGTTCTTTATATTGGCATAGACGTAGGTGAAGAGAAATTAAAAGAACAAAAACTATTTGAGTATTTTCTTTAGTAGTAGAGTAGATTATTTTAATCAACGGACGAAATTAATTATGATTTAATGCCACTTCATATTAAGGAGTTTTTATTTTTATTTTGTTAAAGGGCTTATATTAAGGAGTTTTTAATTCATTAATATTAGAAAATTAAGGAATTGAAAATTAGATAAAAATAATAGATCAAATATTTAGTATTTAGTTGTTATGTTTAGGACTTTTACAATTTAACTACCGATATTTTGTAAAAAGAAATATAGAAATATGACAAAAGATAAAAATCCAAAACGTTACATAATCAACATTGAAGGGATATATTAGTTTATTAATTTTAGATTTTTTTTTGTTTGTATATTTTTAATTATAAATCAAATATTTACAAAATAGAATAAACTAAACCCAAATCAAATTGAACATTTACATATGTAAAAAATGATAAAAAAAATTTAAAATATGTTTTTAACATCACATATTTGTTTACAAATATTCGCATAAATGAATATGGGATAAATATATGTTTATAATCGTCACTTCACATTTCTGCGATTATTTAACAAAAGAAAAGATAATATATGTGGGTCGTCTAACAACTCTGAATCTTGTTCACTACTTATATGTATACATGAAACAATGCAAATTTTCTTTGCTTGTCATACTTATCATTTTTTTCCACGTTTTCGTGAAGCTAAAAGAACAAAATATTATTTTAGACTTAATGCTAATAGTTTATGCGATTTAAGTGTTTTGATTTATCTTGAATTGTAATAAGTTTCTTAAATGTATTTTTTACATCCGCATTCACTCATGAATGATTTAAATCATTAGTTCAAAAAGTGTACAAATGTATACACCTTTTGAAAATCCATAATTAGGTGTAAAGTAAATTGTGGAATAATAGTTTTAACAATAATTGAACAAATAAATCACATTAGAAATTGCAACTACAAAATGTTGATTATTGTTTATTGTTTTGTATCTATCTTATAATGTATAATATTGATTTTTTTTTGAATAAATGCAACAACAATATAATGATATGTATTTGATAAGGAAAAAATTAAAATATGTTACTATGATAATCTAGTCATTTTATATAAAAATGAGTTATTTCAAAGTATTATGTGATAATAAACATTGATTTTGTTTTTTCCATCTATTTTATCAAATTGCGTATAATCTTCACTTTATTCCTTTCCGTATTTTTTTTATATAATGTGAAAATGAGATTAGAGACCAAAAGGTTAACATGAAATGAGAGAATATTAACTAAGTTGATTTGATGTAGTGATTTGAGGATTTATGGCCATTTTTTTCTTGACTTATTCTTTTGCAAACATAATATTGGCCACATGTATATTTTCCTTATTGATTTATAAATACTTACAGAGAGAAAGATAAATCTAAAATAAATGGTATATTATCATATTTTTGATGATATAGATGATCTTAAAGCAATTACTTCCAGAAATTTCCAGTCAGGATTTTCATCAAACCTCCTCTTAAAATATAAGATAATAAGTATCTATATAAAAAATAAATATTTATATAAATAAAGAAATAAATATATAAATAAATAAATTAAATATTAAAATATATAAATATCTAAATAAAACAATATACATATATATAAATATCTACATATATAAATATACAAACAATGAACCAAGTAAACAAAGTCTAACATATAATCAAGCAATCAAGAAGCAAAAATAAGGAAAGCAAACAATTAAGAAACCAAAAAATACAAAAAAAAATCAAAAACAAAAAAAATAACAAAAAGAAAAAGAGAAAACCATTAATTGTAACAAAGCATAGAAAAATCAAGGATACAAACAATGTACTAAGCAAACAAATTAAAGAGACAAACAATAAACAATGTACAAAGCAAATGAATCAAAGAACCAAATAAACAAAGCCAAG
Source organism: Lepidium aucheri (assembly GCA_900406435.1). NCBI lineage: Eukaryota > Viridiplantae > Streptophyta > Magnoliopsida > Brassicales > Brassicaceae > Lepidium > Lepidium aucheri. The sequence goes on along the minus strand of OVBA01000096.1, from coordinate 32,637 downwards.
CATGTAATATGAAGCAATCAAGGAACCAAATGGAATCAGAGAAGAGAACAAGTAAACACATTAAGCACTCAAACAATGAACAAGTTATCTGTTACTGATTCAGAAACATTCAAAAGCAAAATGAAGATGTTTTGATCCTCTTAGTCCATTGCATTACCTTTTATCTCAAACATATGTGTTCTTGCTCTCTCCTTACTATTTCCTTCCTAGCTATAAGCTGTCTTGTTCTCCAAGCTGACTGATTTATAATGAAGTAATGCATCAGTACCTACACACGATTTTTACATAATGTACACTTACTCAAAGATGAATGTGTACCCTGCAAGAAGATATGTAAACTTGTAATCCTTTGCTGCTTTCGTCGGATTTGCCTGGTTCACTCTCCCTCCTTGAGCCAATGAGTGTTACCTGCAGTTGAATCACATTAAAGATGCATCTATGAGTCTGCATTTGAGTATGAAACAAGCAAAATGAAGATGTTGTTGTCCTTATTCTATATTGTAGTTACCATCCATTCCAAAGATATGTATTCTGCTCTCTGCTTACTATTTCCTTCCTATTAGCTCTCTTGTTCTCCAAAGCTAACTGATCGAATGAAGTATTCATCGGTTAGCTATATACAATTAACATACAATACTGTACTCATTCAAAGATGAAAATGTACCCTGCAAGAAGATATGTCAACTTGTAATCCTTTCTGATTCGCCTGGTCCAATATGTTTCCTTGAGCCAATGAGTGTTACCTGCAACTGAATCAAAATCAAGATGTGACTATGAGTCTGTATTCGAGTACAAACTTTTGTTTTAATTGTTCTTAGCCTTCAATAACTATGTTCAAATTCACTGCAATATAGAGAAAACATCAATTGTCTAAACCTGTGAAAAGAGAAGATAAATCAAATTGTGTTTGCTCCTTCTTGTTTTTCCTCCTTCTGTCGTCATCTCCACCTTCACATGCCTTCAAATGTGCTGAAATCAAACTAGTAAGTTCATCAGAAAATGGAAATCTTAGTTGATAATATAATTGGAAGCTATAACAAAAAACAAAAAAACCGATATTTGTCCGGTAGAAGTATTTGCTCCTCCTCCTCTCCTTTTCCAGTGTTGCTCCATGGTACTTCATAGTCCTGTACAGTTTGAGAAACTAGATCAGAAGTAGTTTGACAGTAGCACATAAGTTTCAAAAGAGACTCAAACTCTCTTTTGATTCAGTAGTTTCGGTCTTAACCATTGTCATGGCTTGAGGAACTTGCACCTAAAAATGATAGATTTAGATTAGTCAAGAGACAGATGATCAGTTATGAAAAAACAAGACTAGTTTATAACAAAGTTATTAATGAATGGTTTAGTGACTAAGTGTTACCTGCTTATGTAGAAAGATATAAAGATCTCTTTATCACTTGCTCCTTGTGATTCTTCAGATATTCCTCCATCTCAAGAGTGACCTAATAACATAGCAAAAAGCTATAATAAGTAAGCATATATTTCTTCTGTTCATAAAAATAGTCCCAAAATAGCAAGTTAAGTGCCAAAAGAGGAATGAGTCAAAGTAGATAAGAAATCATGTATAACTAAAAGTAAACATATCAAGTAAGAAACCTAAGAAATAAACAAGAAACCAAAAGAGGAAGCAAACAAAAGCATGCAAGAAACTAAGGACAGAAATAAGCATGGAACCATGGAAAGAAGCAAGCATAGATTCAGGGAAAGAAACAATCAAACAAGCATGGAGCCATGAAAGAAACAAGCATGAAACCAGGGAAAGAATCAAGCATGGAACCAAAGAAACAAGCATGAAATCAAGGAAAGATTCAAGCATGGAACCAAAGAAACAAACAATCAAACACTTGCATGGAACCAAAGGAATGAAACAATCAAACAAGCATGGAGCCATGAAAGAAACAAGCATGAAACCAAGGAAAGAAACAAGCATGGAACCAAAGAAAGAAATAGCATAGATTCAGGGAAAGAACAATCAAACAAGCATGGAGCCATGGAACAAACAAGCATAAAACCAAGGGAAGAATCAAGCATGGAACCAAAGAAACAAGCATGGAACCAAAGAAACAAGCATGGAACCAAAGAAACAAGCATGAAACCAAGGAAAGAATCAAGCATGGAACCAAAGAAACAAGCATGGAACCAAAGAAAGAAACTGCATAGATTCAGGGAAAGAACAATCAAACAAGCATGAAGCCATGGAAGAAACAAGCATGAAATCATGGAAAGAATCAAGCATGGAACCAAAGAAATCAAACATTGAACCAGAGAAAGAAACAAGCATGGAACCAAAGAAATCAAGCATTAAACCAGAGAAAGAAAGAAGCATGGAACCAACGAAAGAAACATGAGAAAACAAACAAGCACACAAGGAAGCAAGGAAAGAAACAAACAAGCAAACAAGGAAGCAAGAAGGAAACAAACAAGCACATAAGGAACCAAGGAAGAGAACAAACAAAGATAAACACAAGTAAAAGAAGAAAGCAAGAGAAGTAATGAAGCAAGAAACACAAATAAAGGCAACCACAATGAGAAGCAAGTTAATGAAACAATTAAGTATGCACAATTGTGTGTATAATTACACGATGATGTAAGTATTCATGTATGAATGAATGTGCATATATATGTAAAACATTCATATAAGAAGTTTTGAAGATCCCATATAGCCTTCTTTGCTCTCTGATGGAATATGTTTGCTGCAAAAGAAAAGAGACAACTCATCAAATTGTAGAAGCAAAATCAAAAGACCAAGAATGGGATTATAGAGAGTAGAAAATAGAAAGTTGATGGCAAGAGTCAGAAGAGAAGAAGATTAGAACTTCAGAGGAAGAAGAAGAAGAAAGAAGAAACCATTTTGAAATTTGAAATTTTGGAGAGGACATGTCTTTGTTGGTCTGAATGAGACAGCCAGAGAGCAACAGTTAGTGTCTCAAGAAAAATAGCTAACGTCTCGATGAGTAAGTCTATGCTTATAGGATTAGGACTGAGTACTGTTGATTTGATTAAAGCTTTAAACAGAGTTAAAGAGAAGCGACAGTTAAGTCAAATTCTTAGATACATTGTTCGAAACGAACTAATTTTATCTAAATAGATTGAGTAGTTTGATTTTGGTGAATTTAATATTTAAAATCAAACCAGTTTGACTTAGCTAATTACTGTTTGGAATGATTCCACTAGCCCTGATTAGTTCTGGTTTCAATTCTTTTAGTTGTTTGGAAATGTGGTAACTTATGGGTATCTACTAATATTTGGTTTAGTTTCGGTTAGACTTTGATTTCGAAAAATAAAACCGATTTAGTTATAATATTGGTTCAAGGACCAAAATCAGTCCGGATAAGAATTCCATATCCTATCACACGAAAGAGAGTATTGCAGCAAAAAATTTGGCAAAACGATGGTCAATCTATGTTTGTGGCTGATAGGGAGTCAATACTCTCTCAAGTTGGCCAATCGGTTTTCATTCACCCTTCATCAGCAAAACTATTAGACTTGGAAGTAGCAAAAATATTCACTATTGTGGATATAACCATCAAAAAATGAAATAGAAATATTAATTTATTTTAATGTAATTTGTTTTATTTATTTAAATTTATTTTATATTTTTAGTTAAAATTATTTATTTATTTATTTCAGTCTATTCTAATTTTATATAATTTATTTTAATTTATTTCAATTTTAAAATAATTTAAAATAATTTATGTTTATTTATTTTATGTATTTATTTTATTTTATTTTAATTTATAACATTTATTTTAATTTATCTTCAATTTAAAATAACTTATGTTAATTTATTTCAATTTATTTTTAATTTAAAATAATTGATTTTAATTTATTATAATTTATTATAATTGATTTTAATTTACTTCGATTTTATTTTAATAAAATTAATTTGACCCTACACGTGTCAGGTTTTTAGCCATACACGTGTCACTTTAACGATATACTGACGGAGATAACGGTCAATTTTAATTTTGGCCAAAAAATAATAGTTCGTGTGTAAAATTTATAATTAATATTAATGAACTTAAGATTAAGTCTGACACACGAGTTCGGGTATGAATTGGTAAGTTTCGGCCATTTTTCTGAGAAACCGACAAATTGAAATTAAAGAGATAAGAAAAGAAAGCACTATATCTAAAAGTGAATTTTATAAATTTTAATTGTGTTAGAAAAAATGAGATTATGATGTTGCTGTGCCTTCAATCTATTTAGGTCATTGTGGCTCTACCACCCACTCAATCTCAATTCTTCTTTTTACCCACCGACTAATATATTAGCTTCATTCTAATCTTCAAAATATAAACTAATTAATTTGATCTCACTCTTTAAAATATCAAATTAGCTGAGTGAGGATAATATTCATTTATACAAATCTTAATTTAAATAAAAGAGATGGGCAAAACATGAGTTTACTATATAAAACCCTATATTTTAAAGACCAATGATTATCCTTCTTTGATGATACCTAACCACATTATAAATTGATAATCTTCTTTTATCATCTAATTAAAAAAAATATATTTTATCTATTTTGACGGTTAGAAATATATATCATTAGAGAAATATTTTTGGTCAAATTGTTAAACCCATTTTTGTTGTATTTTTTGATTCTCAAAACCGAACCGAACCGAATCAAACTAATAACTAAAATTACTTAAAAATTGGAAACGAATGGTTCTTTTCTAAGAATTAAAGCGAAACCAAATTAAAATTTTGGGTCAATTATGTACGGTTTTTTCTTTAAATTATAATGGTCAGGCCTAGTATAGTGATTAATGTTTATATATGTGTTAAGATAAATATTAAATTGAAATGAAATGAAAAGATGTTAATATATTTAACCACATGTTAATATATTTATACTACTATTATATATGAAATGAGGTTAAATATATTGAACCAAATAAAATGAAAAGGTAACTATTATTTCAGGACATGTTTACTGAAATAAATAATAACATATTTGTCAAAATAGTACTTCATCCGTTTCATAAAAAGTGTCATACTAGATTTTTTACACAAGTAAAGAAAGAATATTAAAAAATTTTTATGCTCATAATCATTATATGTAATAATTAATTAGATTCTATTTAAGTAATTTTAATTAGAGGTTAAAATTGAAATTATTTATAAAAAGTTGTATTGGAATTATAGAATGATATTCTTTGTGAAACGTGTTTTTTCTCCTGAAATGACATTTTCGCAAAACACAGGGGCTCGTATAAAATTTCAAATCTTATTCATTCAAGGGTGGATATTGAATTGTACGGGGTCTCATTGGTTATACAAAATAGGTCGTTTGCAAATGATATGCTTATTCTGCTACCAATCAGCACTTCGTTTGAAACGATGTTTTGCAAACGACTATTTTCGTTTGCAAACAGAACTATTTACAGTTGTTTGGGAAACGACAATTATTTATACATAAATTTTATGCATAATTTTGATTCAAGAAAAAATATATGATACACATTATGGTTCAATAAAAAAATCATTCATTTACATTTAGAAAAATCATCATTTACTAATATAAAATATTATTTAAAAAGTAATTGTAATCTATATATTTATTTTTATATCAAAAATGTTAAAACTGTATATAGTTGCTTAGTTTTTAGAATAATTATTTTTAATCAAATTTTACATACTAACTTTTATTTTATTACACTATTCAATCACTACCAAGTTACAAATCAACATTAATCTTCAAACGCCATTTACTTAGAAAACCTCTTTGGTAAGTGCTACTTCCAAAAAGTCATTTATATATGTTATTGTCTCTCATGTCTTTTTCTCATTTTCTCTCATTATTTTCTCCAACTAATATTTCTAAAACAAAAAGTATACAATTGGAATGTGGTTTGAATCTTCCTGGTTCGTCGTCTTCTTCCCACTTGTCTCATTTCACAATTATACAATTGCCAAACTTTAGAAAATCAAGTTCCAATTTAATAAATTGTTGGCTATTTCGTGAAAACACCTTTGTAGTTTCCTCTATCCATTGACATTTCTCTCATGTTTCTCATGAAAGTTACGTTCCAACTGCTTACACAATTTCTCGTCTCTTTATATACACGTTTTGCTTCAATATATAAATCTTTTTGATACCATTGTATCAAATACTTCTTTCATAATCATTTTCCATAACTTTCTTTAAGCATTTTGATCTCTCATGGCTGTTCCTTATTCTTCTTCTTCTTCAACTCCTATAAGCACTTACGATGTCTTTCCAAACTTCCACGGCTCAGATGTTCGTAGAGGGTTTCTCAGTCATTTACACTATCATTTTGCAAGCAAAGGAATCAGAATGTTCAATGATCAGGAGATCATTAGAGGCCATACCATCGGACCTGATCTCATTCAAGCGATTAAAGAATCCATAGTCTCTATTGTTGTGCTTTCTAAGAATTACGCGTCTTCGAGCTGGTGTTTAGATGAATTGGTTGAAATTTTCAAATGTGGGCGGATTGTGATGACCATCTTTTACGAAGTTGATCCATCTGATGTTCGGAAACAGAAGGGTGATTTCGGAAAGGCTTTTGAGAAGACTTGTGAAGGGAAAACAGAGGAGGTGAGGCAGAGTTGGAGCAAAGCTTTGGAACGTGTAGCTACCATTGCAGGAGAACACTCTCTAAACTGGTTTGTTGTTTCTTTTGGTTTAATAATAATAACAATGTTTTTGGTTCAATTTTTTGTGATTTAGACCCACCAACGTTATCTTCTGTTTTTGGTTTTGTAAGGGCTAGTGAAATAGACATGATCCAAAAGATTGCTACAGATGTTTCAAATGTTAAATCTCTAAGGTATTGTTTTACTCACATCAACCAGCATTCTTATTAGATTACGGGCTTCTAACTCAAAACTAATTGACAATGAGAGTGGGGTGGCTCGTATCTTATATATAATGGTTATGATTATTTCCAACTTCCGATGTGGGATGTTATTCTCTAATAATTCTAATCTACGTGGCTTTTTTTCTTCTTCGACCCACATATGCAGATACGATGTCTTTCCGAGTTTCAGCGACATAGATGTCCGTAAGGGGTTCCTCAGTCATTTACACTATCACTTGGCAATCAAAGGAATCAGGACGTTCAATGATCAGAAGATCAATAGAGGCCATGCCATTGGACCTGAACTCTTACAAGCGATAAAGGAATCCAGAATCTCTATCGTGGTACTTTCGAAGAACTATGCATCTTCGAGCTGGTATTTAGATGAATTGGTTGAAGTTCTCAAGTGTAGACAAGAGCTTGGGCAGATTGTGATGACAATCTTTTACGATGTTGAACCATCTGATGTTCGGAAACAGATGGGTGATTTCGGAAAGGCTTTTAAGAGAACTTGTGAACGGAATTCAAAGGAGATGGAGCTGAGATGGAGCAAAGCTTTGACTGATGTCACAAACCTTGTTGGATATTACTGTCGAAACTGGTTTGTTTTTTCATTTGGTTCAATAAAAATAAGAATGCTTCAAATTTCTCACCAACCTCACAATTTTTGTTTTTGATTTTTTAAGGGATAATGAAGCAGAGATGATTCAAAAGATTGCTACAGATGTTTCAGAGACACTCAATGTTACACGTTCCAGAGAATTTGTAAGAGCTTAATGGATTCTGATGACTATGGTTGGTTCCAAGTTGTATTTGTAAAATCAAACGAATATGAAGTTTCATAATTTATGTACAACTAAAGAATGGCTACACAATAAAAGAGTGTTTATTTATAATATACTAAAGAGAATGAAAAAAATAATAGTTAAATATTAATATTATTAAATTATATTCTGCCATTCAACAAAAATTATCCAATCATGTGATTCCACCAAAATTCATTATGCAAATTCTGCAAATTTTTATTCTGCAATTTTATTTATTTGTCATTAGGCAATAATGCAATTTTACCAATGGAAGCCAATGTTTTTGTTTTTGATGACGTAGGTTCTATATTTTGGTTTTAAAATTAAACACCAGCAAATTAATTTTTGGGTAATTTGCCATTAAATATTTTTAACATATATATCTTATTTATTAAAGCGAGAGACACTTTCATTTTAACCGTGTTATAAACATTATGATAAAATTAACTTATTATTTGTAACAACCCTTAAAAAATAGGTATAAGGTAGGTTTTGTTACAAATTTATATATTAAAATTTAAGACTAATAAAAAAAATTTAAAAAAACCAAAAAAAAAACAGAAAACTAAAATTAATATAAATATATCCATTATAAATTCGGTTCTTGATTTGGTTCAGATTCGGATTTAGACTCGGTTTTCTAGGTAAATAGATTTAAGATCCATTTATGGTATTTTTTTTGTTTTGTTTCCTTTAATTCAGTATTTTGGTTCTTTTGATTTAAGATTTACTCAGATATTTTTACTTTTTAGATATGGTTCGATTCGGTATAGATCGAGTTCGGGTTTAAAGGTATTTTAATATAAAATTTTTAAATTAAAAACAGTAATAATAAAAATCTCTTAAAAAAACTAAAATTTGGTTCTTGATTTGATTTCGGTTCGGATTCGGTCTTAGTTTTTTGGATATATAGATTTAGGACTCATTAGATTATTTTTCAGGATGGTTACTCTACTACAAATCAATTTTGGTTTGGGTTACATTCATTGAATCAACATCTCAAATAAAATATTTTAAAATATCAGCACGGGTCTAACAAGCTGAATGAATAAAATTTAAAAAACAATAAAATTCCACGTTATAAGGTGAGTATAATCCTAATATATATGTATATGGAAAACAGAGTATTCTTACATGTAAATGTTTACTGAAATAATAATATCTAAATAGTAGTTAGAAAATTCGAATCTCTACCATTAGTGTGAATATGAAATGGTAATTTGTAGTTTGTGTAAATGATAATATTATGGGTAAAAATTGGTTATTAAGAAATATATCTACATTATATATATATAATTATTTTAGAAGTTAGAGCCAAAATCAATGACTAGGTATATTTTATACCACAAATAGCTCATACCAAATAAAATATACCAATAATGGAAAATATATTTTCAGACAAAAACATAATTTCTTTCCTTTCAAATTGCAAAACTGTCAACATGCATTTAAAGATATATGTCTATGTATATTTGTATTTATTCACAGTGAGAGATATAACAAAAGAGTGATATAAAATGGTTGAAGATGGTGAAGCTTTTGGCCTGAAAATTCGTCTCTCCGGTAAGAACTTGCATCAACATATTTACATATAAATATTTGACATTTTAATTATTTCTTAAATATATTTCATCACTTTTTCTTTTTAGAAGAGTTTGACATTAGTCACATCTATGTGTATACTTCTTAGTACCTTAAAATACAGTTTCTTCTTACTTTTACAGTGATCTTAATCCTGTTTGATCCATTACAAACATACTTCTGTTGTTTATTATGTTGTTGTTGAAGCTGTCTGAATTATCTTTGAAGGATAGTTGCTATCTGTAAGTAGAGAGTGACCAAAGATTGAACTAAGAATGGGAGATGAGGCTAGATTCAGTGAGAGATGGGATTTCAGAAGGAAAGAGAACAGTTTTGATGATTCTTCAAGTGATGATCCGGATTCGAACCCGAACCATGACCCTATCATTCATAATCCAAATCTTGTTCATCATTCGAATCAGATCGATGATGGAGCAAGAGCTGTGGCTAAAGAGCAACCAGTGAAGACTAGGAAGAGGAGGAGCAAGAAAGATGAGACTAAACCTGAGAAACCTAAGCAAAGAAGAGGAAGGAAACCTAAAACTGTATGTGTAGAGGAGAGTACAAAGAAAGAAGAAACGATAATGGATGGTGTTGGAACGTTTATGCAGATGTTGGTTGATGATCTTACGGCTACTAGAGAGAGTTTGATGGATTGGATGAAGACTGAATTGTATGGACCATTGAATCAGAATGCTCCATCTCGGCCGCCTGTTACAAAGAGAGTGGTTGGTACAGTAGCAGCGGAGAAACCTGTGAAGAGGAGGAGGACGAAGAAGCAGATAGAAGAGGATAAGATGAAGAAGGAGAGTGAAAACCAGAGCAAACCGGGCAACACCGGTCAGGAGATGAACACAACTAAAGAGACATGTTTAGAGATTACCCAAACCGGACAAGATCTTGATTGTAATGCTGGAATGTTGGAAATGTTTGTTAAAAGCGGTCAAAGCGGTTTAGAAAGAAACTACTTCCAGCAACAGCAAGAAGATCAAAAAGCAATTGTTGCACAAACAGAGATGGAGAATGTGAAGAGTCAGAAAAGCATTGTTTTGGCCATTAAAGCTCCAGATATGAGTAAGAAACAAAAGAAGGGAAGTGTAGCTAATACCTACAAGAACAAATCAGTAATGGTGGAGAGCATAGGACCTGAAATGCAGAAAGATCATTACGCTGTAACACCTTATGTACCTCAACAGTATTCGTCATCTTCACTGCAGAGTTATCCAGTACCTTCTTCTATGTACCCAAATCTGCCTTCATCATCGTTGTTGCAGACATTTCCAGTACCTTCTCCGTTGTTTTCTTCTCCAAGCCAAGGGATCAATTCTTCAACTGGTAATACCAACTTTCAGATGAGACAACCAGTAGCTCAGAGTCCCAATAATTTCGAATCTCAAACGGGGAATCCTATGTTTGACAGCAATGGTTACTTATCTGGTTTTCCGCCAGCTTTCCAGCCTAATCTGATAGCAGGAGGTTATAATTTTCCAGCACAAGTGAATCCTGCAACTTCCTTACAACAGAGAGACAATAACAACATGTTTGGAGGTCTGACAATGGCTGGTGGAGCTATAAGATATTCCGGTAACAAATATTCCGAAGCTGAACTCAGAAACGGTTACAATGGCCTCTCCGATTACAGAACTAGCTCTGGTAGATAAACGCCTGTTCCAGAGATAAGAGCAACTACATACTCCTTGATTATATCCAAATATTTTTACAGAAAAATATATATTGACAATCCTTATTATCTTCACACAAAATACAATATCACTGTTCTCGCTATCTTCTGTAACTCATCATTTGAATCCAAAAGGTACTTCTGCAATTTGATTCTTCCCAAGCATGGTCGTGTCCTGTCGCTAGAATGCAAATATCCTTCATAGCCGCGGTGTGATCCATGTAAGTCCTTATTATTAGAAATAAGAACTTGATGGTTGAAACAGCTTCATCAAGTATTAGATTATGATTCATTCTTCTGTAAGACAAATGTAAGTTGTCTACTAGCTTTGGTTGGAATCTGTGATAACTAACACCTAGTCGCCTTGAAAATGCTTGATTTGCTCATTAGATCGATATTCCACGACTAGGACTTTGCCAGACCTCAATAGACTGCTGATCCTTTCGGGTCACAAACATTCTGTTACCTCCAAATGCCAATCCAGTTATCTTGTTTTCTCCTGAATCCGCTAATTTCCTAAACGAATTCTTCCTAAAAACTCTATCTTCTGATACATCTCGGCTTGCATTCCCTATCAAACCCGTGATCACTTCAGACCAAAGCTCGATCCCACTTCCTTTACTACAAAACACATGATTACCATAACTCTCTATCTTACACCCAACTCCTTCTCTTCTATCATTCAAACTTCTCTTCTTCTCATCCCCAAGACAAACCCATGAATCCTTAGATCCTAAACTCCTCAAATCAGTGTAGAAAACTTCCCCTGAACTCACACCGACCTTAAAAACCGCAGAGAGATTATCCGAGACAGTAACATCAGAGAAACAATCTTGTGTCTCCTTAATCTCCCAAACCATATTCCTACACCTAACATCCCAAAACCTTATGTGACCATGAACACCAGATGGACTAGTATGAGAACCAGAAACCATCAACAGATTACAACTCTGAATCCATCTCAACTTATTCGATGGAATAGCAGAATCAATATCAGGACCATAAATATCACAATGATCAATCTCAGACACAGGTAACAAACTAGAAAGATCATACACCATAATCGAATTCGAATTCCTTCTACTAGATTCAAAGCTAGTGAATAGAAACTCAGGAGAAGAGCCTATGGCTTGAACCGTTGAGCTAGACTTAGCAACATTTTCCCAATTCAAAGTTGTACGGACGACTCCATCGTTTTGAAGATCAATGATTTGTAAACCTGGAAAATCAGTAGCTCCAGCTGCTAAAACTCCATGAGAGATCTCTAAAAGTGAATCCACGGCAGAGAAATTCGTTAACACAGTCGATTTTTGCCTCAACGACCAATCAAAAGAAGTGATTTTGCTACCGTGAGCGACGTGGAGGCCTCCACCGTTACTCGTCGGTGAGATCGTCGACGGAGAATCTCGACCGTTCAATGGAAGAATCCGGGATCTACGGAGATCAAACGGCTCAAACTGCGACGAATTTGAAAGAGAATCAATTAGAAATGACTCGATCTTGTAATACCGAGATTCATCAATCAAATCTCGAATATCAAAGGCTCGTGATTTCGCAGGTAGATTTCCGGTACGGAGGATGTAGAGAAGAACGGAGAATAAATCGGGATCTCGATCGACGAAACGAGTTGAGTCAGTGGCGAGTCGAGAGAACAGAGAATCGGAACCAGCTAAGCTTAAGGTTTGTTTCGTCGTCTGGAAGATTCGTCCTCCAACGTTGATGGAGACAACATTGGATTCATGAGGGATGCTTGCAAAACTCATTGGAGCTTATCACTAAACAAAACCTTCAGTTTCGAAGAGACGATGATGAAGAGAACACAGAGACTTCAGTTAAACTCTGAACTCTTCAGTCTTCTAAGTCTTTTAGAAGGTCAACGGTTAAGATAAGATTTCAATTGGGTATTCGGTTAATCGGTTCGGTTTAAATTTTGGATTTTCAGTTTTTTTTTTTTTTTTGGGTAAGAAGATTTTTGGTTTATTGAGTTTTACAAAATTGGTTTCATTCGGAATTAGAGTATAACTCGGTTTTGATTTCGGTTTAGTTTTTTCGTAAGTTTAAAAAAATAAGTTATATTTTCATATACTAATTGCATATTATTATATTTTTAATAAAAATATTATTTTTTATCAAAATATTATTTTTTCATGAATTTTGGTTAATTTTAACTTTGAATTTTATTTGATTCAGGATTGGTTAATGTAATATTAGAAACTTGATTATATTTGAATGATTTTATATCTCGGTTCAGATTTAGTTCAAGAATATTGATTCGAATTAGATAAAAAATTTCATGGGAATTTTGTCTATCTCTAGATTTTACCACTAATTATTTTTTCAGTCAAAATGAACTATTAGTAATTACTAATCAACAATTTTAATCATTTGATTATTTTGAATTAGAATTAAAAAATTATAACATTTTGAAGATATCATAATGAATAATTATTACATGTCGTTTGTGTTTATTGTAAACAAAGTTGGTAGTTATATTTTGTTACAACACAACAACAGAAAAACAGACAACTAAATACAACTAGATAAATATTTGCACTATGCTGTAGTATTATTTTTAAATTTTATTTTTATAAAATCTATTTGGAAGTAATAATATTGTTAATTTTTAAAAATATAGAATCATTATTTTTGATAAATAAACAATACTGATGATTACGTGACGATAAACTGGAATGTAGGGGTGTTAAATTCTAATATTGTAGTATTAAAAGAAACAATTGATAAAGATCTTTATGAGTTTTGGCTTCAGTATTGTGTGAACTATGGAGGCAAAGACAATTTAATCGGAATAATAGTCAAATTTTCTCAATAGTTGATATTTTTAAATGTTTTGCAATTTGATTATTCTTCATAATAACTTGTGGTTTATATTTTCTCTTTTTAAGCATATATGGAAATTCTCATTTTAATGCAAGGGTTCGAAAAATTGAATTGTTTTGTTGGACTTCAATATATTTTTTCCGGCCCATCAATGCATAATGGTAAAAGCCTTAAAAATAATTAATCGGACCAACAAACGGTTTAAACCGGTATGAACCACTTATTTAAAATTGGAAAGACTAAATTCAGTTCGGTCTAGTAATGTACACAAACGTCCGGTTCAGTAAATTAAAACAGTTTTTGGTCATCAAACACAAAGGGATCAATATACATAAAACAAAGTCACTATAACAAAGTCACTATAACCAAAGCCGGTTTAAGGATCTGGTTTGCCTGCAATTGCAACATCATCTTCATCATCTTCATCATCATCAGTACCAAATTCATCTTCGCTTAGTTCTTCGTCACTAGACTTATCTTCTGAACCTTCTCCTGGTTTTGCATACTTCTCTAAGTATTCTGAAACCACAAACCAACTAAACTAAACATCAAACAAGCAAAATGAGCCATTAAACTTCTTCAAAATGTAGCAAAATCTGATGTAGAACAAAATGATCCTAATGTAGTTGTGATCAGAAACTTTATCTTGATAATTAGTTAAGAAGAAACTTCGAAAATTCAGTTCTAACATTAACCAAAGAAATCTATAACCCATTAAGAACAAAACAAAACACAAATCGATCTAAAGGAACATTTAGCATTAAGAATGCACAAGTTAAGAACAAGTTCAGGATACTAATAGTTCTCAGTATCTTAAAACCTCTTCAGAGTCTTGACATATCTCTTTACACGAGAAACTGATTTGAAATACCTTTAACTCGCTGTTCATAAGCAGGGCGATCACGCATCATCAATGCAGCAGCTTCTCCATTCAATGGATCTGATGGGTTTGGATACAAAAGAAGCTGAGGAAGAAATGTCTCAAACACGTTCACAAGGTCTGAAACAAATAAACATATCCAAAACAACAACAATCACTTTTTAATTCAGATTTCCAAACTCAATAACATATGATTTGGCTCATTAGTCCTTACCAAACATAGGACTCCAAGTCTGGTTAATGACATCTAAACAAACAGAACCTGACCTGCATAACACAATAGCCAAATATAAAGATACACAAAGAAGGCATATGTGTCCATAAAGTTAATTGAAACATCTAGTCTTTAGATTTTTAAAAAAACTCACAGTTCATCAACATTTGGGTGATAAATCTTAGTAATGAAACCAACAGATGGAGATTTGTAAGGATAAGCATCTGGAAGCTCAACTCTTATCTTCCAGACACCTCCTTGATAGAGACCTAACCAAAAAAATTTGTCCATAAGAACATAAAAACAACAAAGAGAAATAGTTTGGCTACATTTTCTCAAGATAAGAACTTGGCCAAAGCCACACAGACCATGGACTAAGTGATTAAGCCACAAGCAGTATTTGCACACAGTGAAATCAAAACCTAACTCATGTTACAGATTTGGGGATTAATATGAACAAAATCTAAGAAACCATTAACACTTGCAAAACCCTATCATCATCATCATCATTCACAAGTAACAAAATCAAAAGCAGCATTCTTTGATTACGAGAACAATGAATAAATTTGTGGGTGAGTAAATTTACTGTCTTTGGGTCCATTGAATTCAACATAGAATTCTTGCATGCCATCGTTGATCGTCTCGACTTTATAATCGCTCATCATCCTGAAATTAAGATCAAATCAAAAGAAGACAAAAGCAAATCAAAAAGAAATTGAATAAACCGACAGCAAAATCAAAACTTTTTTTAATTAAAATTTAGATATTATTACAGCTTCATCATATCCATTTCTCTGCGTTTGCTTGGTGAAGACATTTTTTTTTTTCTTTTCTTTTCTGGGTTTGGCTTGTTTTCTCTGATTTTTCTGTGTTTTGTTTGTTGTTCTTCCGGATTCGAGTGGAGATGAAGAAAAATGTGTGAGAGAGAAAGGATGATTTTTGTATTTGTTTTATTTTATATTTATTTTCACGTATATCAATGATGAAATGAAAATGTCGGAAAAAAATGATGAAATGAAAATTAAATGATTTTTTTTCCATCATTAAAAGTAGATGTAGACATAAAAACAGAAATTGAAATATCGAACCAAACAGTTCTAAAATTCAAAAACCAAAAGAACCATTAATTGAAAATTGAATGTTAAAGTTAAGTCACTATATATATTTTTTAACATCATCTGAATTTTATTAATTGAAAATTGAAAAGTTTTATATGTGTAATTTGATGTAACATAGACTTCATATAAAAGAGAGGAAATATAATTGGGAATCAGATAAAAAATGTATATAATATCAGTTATGGTGAATTTTTTTCTACATTTTTGGAATCTAAGCAAAGAAATTTAAATCTATTGAAAATAACTAGATTTGACTGAATTTGGTAGAAACTAATATATAAAATTACTAATAAAATAAATAATATTGTACTCTATAAAATAAGTAAATAAAAAATTATAAAAAAAGTTAATTACTATGTAAAAAGTAAATAATAACTAAAAATATTTTCTATTAATTTGCGTTTATAAACTTTAAGTAACCCAATATTTCCTATGAAGTGAAAAAGATTTATGTTGTCAAAACAAAATTATCTTATAATATAAATACATTTATATAATTTTTGTAATATATACCTTTGTGTGTTTATCTTGAAGATACACAATATATGCACTGGTGTAGGTTTTTTAGAGGATTCCAATATTTTGTAGACGGCGTTTTGGAATTTAGATGTGTCAATCTTCTTAAGAAAAAGATTGAGAGAAATCTAGTATGAATCTTTTTTCATGATCTTCTACAGTATGCTAAATTTTCTAACTGGAATAAAAAATGGCAGAACAATATGTGGCAAAGCTTTCAGCTTGATGATTTTGAAATCAATGTTATTCAAGTATGTTTAAGAGACACAAAGATAAAATCTAATAACACAAGCAAAACATCGTACAGAGCATTGATGGAGGCTGTATAAATACGTACGCCAAAACATAAGTTTGCTGATGAATGATAACTAGTTTTTGGTTTTTAGTTTTAGTTTTGGATTTTTGTGATAAATTTAATTTTTTAAAAACATGAATGACTATTTTTATAGTTTTAGATTTTTCATGAGCTTTATTTTGTTTAATAGATAAAATAATTTTATAATACATGACACACATGATGAAAATGCAGTATACAAACGCGTACACATTTTTTTTTGTCACTAATACGCATATATAGAAACACGTACATATTTACATTTACATTACATTATATCATATACGTATGCGTGCATATATGTATACATATATTTGTAATTAAGACAAAAAAAGATATTGCAGTAAAAATAATTTGAGAGAATTTGTAATGAATATGTTGATAATTTACTATAATATATAAATCAAATACACAATTATAAAAATGGTTTGCCAGGTACAGTCAACGCCAAAAAAATATGAATAATAGATAAAAGATTTTTTTCAAGTCTCGAAAATCTACAGCAAAAACAGAATAAAATTGTTTTTAGTTTTTATGTTGAATTAGTAAAAACTCTCTTAAAATTGATTTTTGAAAAACAGATTTTATTATTGGCTAAAAAATAGTTTTTACAAAAACAAAAACCAATATAAATATTGGTGGAAGTCAAGGTTTTTGTGTTGTTTAACTATACAGTACCATCTAGTACGATCTAAGAAAGAAAAAGAAAGTTGAGAAGGTAATTATTGCTAATATTTGTGAGTTTTATGAGTTTTCATGTAATATTTGACATAGTTTTCATGTAAAAGAGAGAAAATAAACCTAGGAATCAGATAAAAAATTGAAAGAAAGAAATATTTGATGTATATATTATCAGCTATGGTAAAAAAAATTATATTTTTTAGAATCTAACAAAAAAAATTAAAATCAAATAAAAATAACAAGATCTAATTTGATAGAATTTAATATATTAATAAAATAAATAATATTGTATTCTATAAAATAAGTTAATGAAAAAATTCTAAAAGAGTTAACTGCTACATAAAAAGTAAATAATAACTAAAAAAATTTTCTATTAATTTGCGTTTATAAACTTTAAATAACTCAATGTTTCCTATGAAGCTAAGAAGATTTATGTTGCCAAAACAAAATTGTCTTAAAATATAAATACAGTTTATATAATTTTTGCATACATAGTTTAATCATATGGACTTTATTATATCAAGAAATTTAAGATTCAAGTGTATACATGTGCAAAAATAGCACGAACGAAAAATAATATTTGAGTATATAAGTTATAATAAGTTTTGCTACATCAAGAAAATCTTAATTTCAAATATGATAATAATTTTATTATATTGAAGCGGTGACACAATCGAATAATAAATATATTTAGCATAGGTTGGAGCTTCTAAAAATAATTCACGTTTATATATATATATTAGTTCATTAGATTATTCAAGTTTTAAATGTCATTTGTGAGAATATATATATAATATTTAAAGTTTGGCATAATATGTTGTCAATCAAAAATTATACTTTTACAGGTAACTAAAATGAGTAGATTTCACTTGTATAATTAAACAAGTCATTATAATTAGTAAACATCCAACTTTTTAAATATGTAAAAAAGAAAAAGAAAATCGAAAACATAAGCAGTAGAATTTTTTATATATTAGATATCACATAGCAATTAACATAATGTGATTAAACATTAAACTTAATTTCAGCTTGTTTCATAGAAAAATTAATCAAAGCTAAATTAAAATTCGAGCTTACTTTATTTTTATTATTTTTAATCGGAGCTTACTTATAAACGAACAAAATCAAAATAGAAAATATTTTCACTTTTCTTTTTTATTGGTAATCAGAAAGGAGAAAAACTCTCATTATGTATTACACTAGGCAAAAAGAAAATTCACAAACTCTAATTCTTATATTTTCTTTTTGTCAATAACACAAACTTTAATTACTAATTTTATTAAACCATAGAGTAAAAACTGAATTAAACCCACATTAAAACACCAGCTTACCTGTAAACAAAAATATCAAAATAGAAAATATACAAGGATATTTTTTAATTTTTTTTGTTGTCTTGTGAAAACAAAAAATTCACAGAAGTGAAAATCTAAAGCAGAAATTCTAATTCTTAATCTCTTTTTTTGTAGACAACATAAAACATCTGTACAAAACATATGTATATCAAACAAACACTGATATGTTATCAAACAGCAACCTTTGTGAATTAAGAACAAGTTTCTACTAGTAATTGTATTTTTTTACCATTTTTCTCTTCTCCATTCTCTATGTCCAGATTCAGAATCCAAAGCTCTAAGCTAGTCGAGAGGAGAGTCAAATACCATTTCCTGCAAAACAAATAGATCCTCTAAGACACAATCCATGAAGTACAACGAATATGGCGAATTCGGATTACTCATAAAGGTTTACTAGAGATCATTGTTTTCGAATCTTGATCTTTGTGGATCGAAAAAAGAATTAGACTAGATCCACATGAATTTCCGACAAACCTTGTTACAGACGGGACATGTTTCACTTCTCTCCATCCATTCTAGAATGCAAGCAAGATGAAAATGGTGATCACATTTGGCTAGAAGTTTCGGGTTCTCGGTATCATATTCTGAATCAAAAACAAACACCAATTCACATTCATGGTCTTGGAGATATGGGAAAGGCAAAAAATATTACCTTCCAAACATATGGGACAATCCTCCTCTTCTTCTAGAGGTACAAAGACGTCTTTTGATAGTTTCGGGTCTATATCTTCAGCAGAGTCAAGATCAATCTCTGTTTGGACTTTGCAATCTGTTTCTTTATATGAGCAAGTAGTTGGAATCCCGAGAGTGATACCTTCAACAGTTTCTTGAGCAGACTCAGTGTTAACAGTTTCCACTGGAACCTCCCTAATATCAACACATGTAATCTCTTCACCATTTCCTGGTGTCTGAGGAACTCCAATAGCTATATCAAAAGGAATAGGTGGTGGAGGTGGTATATAAGCATCAGGTGATGATGTCTCTAAGTTTGTGTCTACTACTACAACACCAGAGGAGATTGCAGAGGAAGTCCTGTTATGAGCGGAAGATAAAGGCACACGTTCTTCTGTTGCCCTCGGGTACTGCAAATACAAGCAAGAAAAAAGAGGATTAACAATGAAAAAAACAATTCAATCATATGATTCTCAAAGCCATTAATGAAGTCTTTTTATGTTTCAAGACAGATTAGTGGAATTGAAGAAGCATCAGACTAACATAATAGTAAGCAGGTCCATTATCTACATCAGCTCTTCGTGAAGAACAACAACAGCAACCTCCCATTATCTTCTTCTTTTCTTGTTTTCTTTAATCACAATTGCATAATCCGAAGACTCTTCATCTAAAGCTTACTTACAACAAAAGTGAGGAAACCAAAACAAAACAAACACATTACATTCTGATTTTCAAAAGAATCTATGCAAGAAACTGGTAAGATCAGATTTATAATGCTACATCTTCATTAAAACCACAATCCAGAGAACAGAACAATCCAAATTTACTCTTGTTCTTCATAATCAAGATACAACAATTAACATACCAATAACCTCTTCTCGAAATCCAGAACAAAGGTGTTGAGATTAAGCCTTATGTGAATCTGCTACAATTTCTTAGTCTCTTTAGCACCATCTACACACAATTGCAGTGAAAATCAAATCAATCTAGACATAAACCCAGAGCTATAAACAACTTTAATCGGAATTTAACTCCAGAACAAACTCTAAATCTCAAAAGATAAACACATTCAACATAAGAGCTAGCTTAAACGTTGTAGAATCCACAAGCTCCGTAAAACCCTAAACTCAATAAACATGAGAATTTTTCAGAATCTAGCATAAACACAAAGGAGACTAAACTCACAGAATTTCAAAAAAAAAAACAAAAATCAGTTCATCAAAAAAACCTAAACAACAACGATCACTTACAAGATCAAACACCAAACAAAGAACCGATCATCATAAAGAGGAATTGAAAATCTCAATTTACTTTTGCTTTATTTTTCTCGGGAAAATGATTTTCTTCTTCCTTTTTCGTCGTTTCCTCTGTTTCTGTGCTTTTGCTGTGATGTTTATCGTGCGTTCTCTAACAGATGACTTTGTTAAGAAATTAGAAGACTCTTCGCTGATTATATAAGGCTTTATTATATTTGTTTTGTTGATTATATTATTATTAATATATTAATTAGCTGTTTGAATAATTTAATTTTGTTATTGTTGGAAACAACAAAAACGGTAAGTTCTTCATACTATTTACAAATTGATTTTTTTGTCAACTATTTACCAATAGATTGAAAAAAAAAATTAATTAACATAACCATTTTTTTGCAAATGGTCTTTAATCTAGTAATAAGGGTAAGCCCACTAAATGGCAGGTACACTTGCACATCTCAGGATCAAGTCTCACCGCCTGCACTATACAAAAACTTGGCTACTGGGCCTGCCAGATGTGGCCCAATATTGTTGACAAAAAAAAAATTAACATAACAATTTTTTTAATCAAAAGAATTAGTTTGCCGAGGACAAGTGCCTAGTGATATAGTCACTTTATAAATTCTCAATGTATCAGGAATCGAATCTTCTATCTGAAATATAAAGGAGGGGATTAAAAAATCACTAGGCCCGTTGAAAAAAAAATTTAAAATTAGTTTAATATTTTATTCATGATTCTGCGGGGAAATAGAAGTGCCACTTGTACTAGTGGAATTTGACCAACACAAACTTTTGTCTTTTGATATTAAATAATGAATCTAAAAGCAACTTAATAATTTTTTTTTCAACTAGTGGTTTTTAATCCCACTCCTAGTTAACAAAAAAGAAAATAATTTCTGCTTCTAGTATTTAGGTAGGAGTTCAATCTTTGATAAATGAAGATTTATAAAAAAAAACACTACCACTACCACACATATCCTTGATCGCATTTGGACAAAAAGATTTTGTAATGAAAATAGAATGGCAAAAAAAAAATCAATTCTAAAGTGAAAATTTTTCTTGAGGTTTCATTTTTTTTAATTAGTACAATTGGTAATTTGGTACATTAAAAATTTATTCTAAAGAATTTTTTTTGGTTATGGTAAATGGATCGAGTTTTGTCTATACAAAAATAGAAGAAAAATATTTTACATCAATTGAAAATTAATTTAAACATAATTCTTTGTACAGTGAAACTTTATAAATTAACAATATCTACTCTAAAACTATAATTGTTTTATTAATTTATAGAGTTTATTAATTTATCGATATATTAATTGAATAAAAAAAATTGAACTAAGCCCTTATTTCGAGGATTTCTACAAACTCAAAAAAGATTTTGAGACTATATCAATTTCGACGCTTCCGTGCGCGCTGAATTACAAAGCAGATTCACTGGCAAGGAAAATAAAAGACCTATCAAAAAATTGCACTTTAGTGAACAACATTCCACTTCATTGGACACAATTCTAATTTTCAATTTATTTTTTTGTTATTATAGTTAAGCTGACAGAAAAAAAAAATATGAACTAAACTTCTAGATGCTATTAGTGAATCGAATATTAATTTAAAGATGTTATAATGAAATTTGAGTAATTGATTTAAAACATAATTTATAGAGAGCAAGTTCTTAATTCTCTCTCACGCAACCTCCACGAGGCATTTAACTTGGCCATTATTCACACACCTGTTCTCATACTGCTTCATTTACTTCCGATTCTGACAGTCTAACAAGAAAACTTCAATTCAGGCTTCTAAGTGATTACATATGAACTTAACATATCTTCTTTATATATGTTTAGTTTTAGGTCTCACAATGTTAATTTGGTTCATTTGATTGATGACCCATCCTAGTTTAAGTTTTTCCAACTACACAATAATTACTTGAGGAAAAAAAAAACAATCTATGTCCTTTATCAAACATATAGACAAATTGGAGGAAATTTTATTGATTTTACCAAAAGAATAAAATAAAGAATTGTTATTGCCTCTAAAATATAAGTATGAAAGTACACATATAATTATAAAATGTTTTTGCTTAATACCGAGCCAAAATGTCGAAAAAAGAATTAAAATAATCGTTAATCATAGGCATAAAGTACATAATTAGAATCTAAACCCGAATCTAAACTGATTTAGCCAAACTATTTAGATTTCAAATGTATATCCAAATAATCGAATGATTTTTGATTACAAGTTATTTTTAATTCGATTGTTAATCGAAATCATAGAGCATAATGTCCATACCTGAACCCGAAACTTTCCAACCGAATTATTTAGACTAAAAACTAGTTATGAATATGTAATTTATACAACTCCAAAAACCGAATATGTTGATATTATATAACTCCAAAAATCAAATCAAACCCGAGTCAAACTTTTTATAATTACTGAATGGATCTTAAGCCTTAAAACCGAAAAACCAAAAATCCGAAATAACTGAACCGGCCTAACAATCGTAATATAAAAGGAATGGGCTTGATTTGACTAAAAGGCCCAAGATTTAAGAGACCCATTAGAAAAGCCCTATATTGCAACGTTGTAATATATAAATCAATCGAGTTTGCATTATCGATTTTTTCTTAACGCTAAACCTACTCGCAAGGGCACCAGAAAACGAATCCAAATCCGCCGGAGAGCCGTATAGCTCACAACGGAATTTCACTGACGATGTTGGGTTTTATCTCCTCCGTCGTACAGTTTTTGGTGAGTTTTTGGTGTTCAGGTGAAAGAGGAAGACCCAATAAGAAGATGAAGTACAGTGGGAAGGTTAGGGTTGAAGATGGTAAAACGTCAAACAACGGTAATACCTTACGATTTCATAGAGATGATTCTACTAAAGTTTCCATTTAAATCTCTGGTTAAAGTCAAATATGTATCAAAAGAATGGAATTCAATGATTATGTCTCAAGAAGGGACATCGGATTAATCATCAACGATGTCATGATCTGGACATTCTCTTTCTCCAATTTCATAATTTCAATGAACTTTGTTTTAAGACATTGACGTTGAGGTTACTGCATAGAACTCGTACATAAGAGAAAAAATAATAATAAAGGATTCTCAAAAAACAAAGTTCATTGGAATTATGAAATCGGATAAAGAGAATGTCTAGATCATGACATCGTTGATGATTAATTTGAGACATAATCATTGAATTCCGTTCTTTTGATACACATTTGAATTTAACCAGAGATTTAATCGGAAGGTTTAGTAGAATCGTCTCTATGAGATCGTGAGGTATTACTGTTGTTTGACGTTTTAACATATGAAGAACATTCAAAAAACGGAAGAATACTATGGTGATGCTGATGAGGATTCTCGTGATGGTAAATTGATTTCTCAGTATAGCATATAGTTGTATTTAGCATTTGGAAACAAATGAAGGGAAATTATGATGGGTTTGAAGGTGAAGGAGAGGAAAAGAAAAGGGATTTTCCCAAATTGAAGTTGAAGCCAGATCATGGAAACAGGCCATTGTGGGCTTGGAGTCAATGCATGAGTATAACCTAACCCCACACTCTCTGTATGCTGCTGTTTCCGTTGGTCTTGAAACCCAAACCGAAACCGAAACTAATTGGTGTGTCTGCGGCAGCTTGAATAAAAAAGAGCATTACTTTGTAAAAAGTAAAATATATTTAAAAAACAAGTTTTTGGGTCGTGATATCTAAAAATATCTTCTCATAATACATATTAAATGTTTTTAAATTAATTCAATTAAATTATATTTAAAGATATTTATCAACTTGAACGTAAAATATGGACGATATTCCATAAAAAGTTAGGAAGTAGATAATCGATTAAGATATATATACTAAAACAGATAATTCATTAAAAATTTGAAGAAGAAAAAAAACACCACAAAATTCAAATCTTATTAAAAGTATTAAATAGAGATACGTGGAATTAGCACAAATATATTGATTTTAGTAGAGTAAAAATTATAAGAAGGTTTAGAAATTCGGTTATGGAGATTATAAGTGCTTAGCCCGAGGGATGAAGCCCACTTCCGACAAGTTTAACTAACTTATTCCATAACTATCTACATCTTTGATCTTGGCACCATAATTGTTCATGTCATCGGATTAACTTGATCATAAATTTCACACAGCTGACTCAACCATGATCTAAATAAGCCTTCAGAATCTTCATTAGTTTGACCATAACTTTCATTAAATTGTTGAATGGATTACAAATGGGCTTCGGACAAGGCCCGTTTTGCAATACAATCTGCAATTTCATTGTCTTGTCTCTTAATGTGTCTAACAGAGCAAGAAGAAAATTCTCGACTTAGCGTTAGTATGTTATAGAACACACCGTATACAATTTCCTCATCATAGAATTTTGTGATACAAAACTGCAATATCGAATAATTTGACTCACTGTTCATAGAAAACAAATGATCAAATCCATAGCTATAATGTGTTAAACTATAAAACATTTTCATCTTCTTGTTAACATTTTGGTATTCATGCGAAATCACGAATTGATAATACGGTTGGTTAGTGATAATCGATATTTTCCATTACTATTCTGATTCTCTGTTTTCCTAATTAGGGTTTGTGCTGTTTAAGTATGTGATCGTTTGTTTGTTAAGCAAGTATCCAGATCTTTGTTTCTTTAGGACATCGTTTGCATTATCTTCAGAAAAGATGAAGTACGTTGAAAGAGAGGAAGACATAGATTTATAAAAATTATATATAAAATCAAATAAATAAAAACTGTTTGACATTCCAGACGGTGAAACCACAAAACACCGTTTTAAATATACAAACGGTTTAAAATATGTAATCTAGATTTGTCTGGAATAGTTACAATCTTGACCGTTTGGAATTCCAGACGAAATCTCTTCTATCTAAAGTTTGTCTGGAATTACATACAAATTTAAGATAAATTTTTGATTTGCGACAACCTGTACCAGACGATAATTTGCTGTCTAAATTCGATGAATTATTCATGAAAATTACACTAGATGAATATATAGCAAAGTGGTGGAGACCGCAATCCCACTTTGGCCAATGAACGACAGTGATGATCGATACTCTTCCAAACTTGAATTTGAACTCTTTTTCTATATTCTCTTTCGATAGGGATTAGGGAATAATTGGTACCATTGTTTTATATGCCAAACAATAATCGATCGCAAATGTTATATTCTGAAAGATATGTATTTCAAATTGCTCTATAAAAATCTAAAAAACTTATATTATTTTACATAGTATATGATACTCAATAAGGATACATGCGATGCACAAATTTTTTTAAATTATATTTAATATATTGGTGAGTTTTGTTTCGTACCTTAAAAAATTATTGCATTTGAAAGGTTTGTTTTTAAGTTTTAGCATTCATTATATTCTTTTTGTGAATCATTGAGCAGATGCTTTTATTCAATGCGTATGAGATGTCAATTTGTAAACTCTTACATGTGATTATAAGTGTTTGAATTATTAATATAGAATGGTTGAGAAAATAAAAAGAACTACATTTTAAAAAACAATATATATAAATTCTAAGTTAAACATATATATATATATATATCTACATATCTCAAATTATAACTTATTTGCAGTTTTCTAAGCAAATTCATTTTAATTATACTTTTATAAAAATTTAATATTATTTTATTTTATATTCAATATATGATAAGTATTAGTGATTATTTTTATTTAATAATTATAAATGACGCTAAATATTTACAACATTTTTATGTTAGGATTGATAATAGAGATAAATTTTTTGTTGTAAATGGAAATATTTAAGAAATAGATTATTTTAAAATATAATAAATAATTAACAAAATTTAGGATTGTTAGACTTGACACGTGAAAGAATCCTAATAATTAGTAATCATGAGATCCAACTTTGTATAATAAGGTGAATTAAATATTTGTGGTTATTTTTGTTTTATAATTATAAATGAACATAATTATTTACAACTTTTTTTATGTTAGGATTGTAAATAGAGATAAATAATTTGTGGTAAATATATAAATTAAAGAAAAAAATATAAAAATATAGAAAAGTATTGTAAAATTTAAGATCATTAGATTTGACAGGTGAAAAAATCTTGTTAAGGAATAACTTTAAGATCCAAGTTCATATAATAAGATCGTTAAATTTGATACGTGGAATTTTTTGTTAATGAGTAATTTCAAGATCCAATTTTATATAATAAGATAATAAGATATAACTCTAATATCTATATCATGAAATATATTGCTACACAATCTCTTTCTCGTAATATTATGAAACCATTTGTAAATTAACTAATCCACTACAACCGCTATTCTATTATAATTGCTGAATAATATATATGTTTAAATGAATTTTAGTAAA
Organism: Lepidium aucheri; assembly: GCA_900406435.1. Lineage (NCBI taxonomy): Eukaryota > Viridiplantae > Streptophyta > Magnoliopsida > Brassicales > Brassicaceae > Lepidium > Lepidium aucheri. The sequence goes on along the minus strand of OVBA01000096.1, from coordinate 5,500 downwards.
TGGTAAAATAATAATTGTAAAAGAGATAAGAAGAGAAACTGAGACATATCCGAACTCAACTGAGATTCGTTCTCTTTCTTTTACAATTATTTATAAAATGAAAAATACATAGCAACTAGGTCCTTGTCTATATAAACGTATGTTCTCTTACTAAATGTCTACAAAGCAAAAACAAAAACAAAAATGAGTGCTAAGGGTGGAGGAAGCAGTTCTGGTAATAACAATACGGTTTTTGACTATCGTCTTTACAAAAATCCAAAGTTTAAGGACGATAGAATATATCCTCGAGAGGACATGGAGAAGTTCATGGATCCTCTTATCAAAGAACATGTGGATAAAAATTGGCGTCGCCTGGTTGAAATTAGAGTGTCATTATGCACAGACAAAGCTATACACTGCATTGCTACTTTGTAAGTGTTTTCACTGTTCTTGTTTTTTAAATTATGGTTTTCCAACTCAAAATCAATTGACAATGAGTGGGTGGTATAACCGAGTATCCCAAAAGACCACAACATATGTATTAGTATGATACATGCATCTTGGGCCAAACCCACATCAGGCTTTTAGTAGTGTGTTTGATGAGCCAGTTGTGCTATGATACCCTGATAAATTATGGGCTTCCAACTCAAAACCAATTGAGAATAAGTGGATTGACCTCTAAACAAAGTTTAACGCTGTCTTGTTTTGTAGTTGTTCTGAGCTAAAGGTGTTCTGGCTTGATTGTTGCCCAAGTGTAACTGAATACGCTTTGGAGAGGATTCTGGAGAACTGCAGAAAGCTGGAAGAATTTAATCTTTTTCCGCACCAAAACATTACAGAACGTTTCCACAACTTGGTGAATGAAAAATACCCTAATGTGAAGCTTATTTTTCATCCCCATTCATTCATTAGGCCTGAGGAGTGAGAGTTAAAGCTTTTGATATTCGAATAAGGAGAGTTGCTCCAACGTAAAGCTTTATGCTTAATTATGTTTTTATGTATCTTTCTATCGTTGCTTATGTATGTTTAGTGTGTTATGGTTTGCTCCTAATATTCGGAGTTTGAAGCTCTTCTGTGGACTATGATGTGTTTAATAGCTCTTCAGATAATAAAAGTAGAGTTCTTGGTGAATTACTCGAAACTCGTTAAAATGATAGAAGACTCGTCGGCTTGACCAGCTTGTAGCCCTTATCTGGAACTTAGAAGCGCATTCCGGCAATGTTCCATAGTTTTGGTTCCGCGTGTACTCAACGACAAGACGGATCTCTTAGCCTGTAATGTTCGAGGTTCAGCTATGAATATTGCTTTTGTGAATGATGTACCTATATATTGGTTTCGTCTTATCAATAATTGAAGTTAAGTTAGACAAAAAAAAACCACACGTTTCTTTTTTAGCATTATCAATTCCCCTTGCAACTAGAACCTTCTCGATGCTTCTTCTTTTCTCTCTGCAATTCTTCTAATTAGACTTCACCTAGCTTCCAACTCATTTTCCTATCTCCACTTCTCACCAATCATAAAACAATTTCTCTTCCTGTAACAATATATATTAAGCCTATGAATAAGATCTAGGAACATCAAGTTCCCTTCAATGGATGAGTACTTAATAAGAATGTATTTTCTATAGGGGCATGTGGTTCCGGCCGATATGTTTAGGAAAGTTATCAAGTATCACAAAATCTCACTACAAGCTAGGACTCACATGTAACCAAAACATTCATATTCAAAGCCTCTTTTTTGTTCTTTGTTCAGCCAATAGGATCACAGATCTGAACTTAATTGTTTTGTTTGACAATAATAAGTTGGTGATAACTCCATAGATATAATGTGATCCTTCAGATTTCATCACATGCTGAGTCTAGACGTCAAAAGGCTCAGGGTTTGGGTCGTATTCTTAGGGCTAAGGTTTGATTTTTGATAAGATTACTCATCACATTGTGTTTCTCCTAGCTAGGATGGCTAGAAGACTTAAGCTCATTAATAAGTCAATGAGTTGCTTGGTTTCCTTTTATCAAGGAATTATCAGTTAAGATTTGCCAAGGAAACCCTTCTGGGTCTAATCCTTACCCTAATTCTGATTCGAAAGTTGTCAAATTGGGTTTGGAATCGATTTCTTTAACCTACCTCGGTTCTGTTGATACTGGAGTTAGCTGATTATGGAAGAGTTGCAGGAAGCTGAAGAAGTTGAATCTGAAAGATTGTAAAACAATTGGAGAAATTGAGTCTTTTGGTTTGTGTTTGAAGAATCTTGAAGAGATCGAGTTAAGAATAAGTAGGAAAATAGTTGATGTGGTTCTACTGAAAGTAACAGAGATTTGTGGATCTCTGAAATCTCTGTTGATTCATGATGGTGGAAAAATAGATGTGTTGGCTCATTTCATGAACAACTCTAGATGCAATGATACTTTGACAAGAGTCGATTTAGAATTAGGTCGGGGTTTGATCGATGACCATCTCTGCTCTCTTGCTTCAAATTTCAAGTCTATATCAAGTCTTAGGCTTATGGACAATGTTTTTGTGACTGGTTTTGGTATTAGGGCATTAGCTTTAAGCTTTAGCTCAAGTCTTGAAGAGCTTTCTTTGCCTATGTGCGTTGCAATTAGGCAAGAACGTAGTTTGTGGGAGACATTAAGACAGAGCTTTAGAAGAAGATTAAGGAAACTGGAGTTGCATTACAACCATTACATATCCGATGAAGATGTTGTTCCTATGTTGGCTTCTTGCAATCGTTTGATTGAGCTGAATTTGAGAGGATGAATGAGTTTGACAGGTTCAGTGTTGGTTGCTTTGAACAAAAACTGTGTCAAGTTGAAGCATTTAGACATTGTAAGATGTGAATCGATTCAGCCTCATGATGTGGAAGCTTTTGTGATGAACTCATCACATTGGTTTCAAAAGCTTGTGGTTGATGAGAACCAGATTACACAAGCTACTATCAAATTGGCTTCAACTAAGTTAATTGAAATAGAAACCTAAATAAATTGGAATAACCAATGATGTTGTATTTCTAATTATTTATTTTATTGATGTTGAGATTATAAATAATTATAGCTACTTGGATGGTTGATGTTTTTTTGGATGATTCTTCTTTTGTCTCCAATCTTATTATCTCTCTAGTTTTACTTTTTAGTTTATGTTGTATAGACTCTCTCTTGTAGTCAAGTTTTGGCTTCTATTTAGATTAACTCAAAGAAAGAAAGAAAAAATGTAGTTTATATTAAGTGTTATTTTTGGTTCTTTCGATTCTTTTGGTTATTCGGAATCAAACCGATCGATATCATATCGGTTTTAATTTGTTTCTCATTTCAAAATATTTTTTTAGAACTAAACCGATGAACCGAAGAACTGAATGCCGAGAACTAGGGGCGATGGTGTCTTGGGAACAATTCATAATACAAAATACCCTAATCCAAACTAAATGAACTCATTTGGACTAGAAGGCCCAATTTTATAATATTGTGATTCTCTGTTGACCTAATTAGGGTTTTTTTCTGTTTAACTATGTACCATCGTTAGGGTTTTTTTTGTTAACCTAATTAGGGTTTTTTCTGTTTAAGTATGTACCATCGTTATGGCGAATAGCTTGATACAGGAAATGAATTCATTAGAAGATAACACTAGTTACGATTTAGCTTAATCATCTTATCTCTTATAATTCTTTTTCCTATTTGCTTTAGGATTCTGCTTTGCTATTGCTATTGTTTGTCTGCTAAGCAAGTTTCCAGATCTTTGTTATGATGCTGATGACAATTCTCGTTATGGTAGATTAAATTCTCAGTGTATATATGTGTATGTAGCATAATTATTATACTTTTCTTCAGTAATATTATCAGATGAATCGAATCTAAAAAGTTTAGAGACCAAACCTAGAGAAAAACTAAATTAAATAACAAAAGAAATACAAAACTTGTTGGTTTCTAAATTTGTGAACCATTTAGGACGAATACTTGAATTTAGAATAATTATTCACATTATGCTCTACTATATAATGCACTGTATCATGTTTTTGCTAATTAAGGCCTTGATTGGTAAGACTTTTTGTTGAGCATAATGTTTTTGTAGGAACCAATCATATTTGTTTATTTGATGATTTGCCAAATTACTTGTAATATTTGATGGAAAATAAATTCTATAATTAGCACGTCGGTTTTCAGACCCGAAATTTCTCTTCTTCGAATTTCATGTCTAGAGAGTTGATCCTTAATGGTTGTGGCTTTATCTTTGTTTTGCAAAAAGGTTTGTCTAAAAAAGTTTGTTTATTTTAGATTTTTCTCCATAGTTTTCAACCGATTGATCTCTAACCTTCCTTTGCACGTAGTTGATTACGTGGTTAGGATGCAAGTTTAGATCTAGGTCGAAATCTGATTAGTTTAATATTTTCCTCAACCGGATCCAGATGACTATATATATCTCAACATATTGGTCTCGACAGTTGTTTGGTAGTTCCAAAATCTCTCTCTATCTAGGTATCATCAAGCCGAAATAAGCTAGAATTTGTGCTTAATTTCATAAATCTATTGTGAGGACATCAAGAATAGATTTTATGATGTGTTTGGTGTTTTGTCTTCCGTCATTTTTTCTGTACTCCTATCCATTTAATGTTATTTGGATTTTGTATGAAAATGTTGAAGATATTTAGTTTCTTTATAAATCTATCAATATTTTATAATTTTTGAAACGATGAAGCAAAAAAATGAAAAAAAGAAGAAGCAAGAATTAAGCAAAAGATGAGCGATAACTGAGCAAAACATATTTTTTTAGAAATACTTTAGTTAGTTTAGTTAGAAATTCATTCCTTTTTTGCATATTTTTATGTTAAATTTTAGGGAAAATTACTATGATAACCTACTTTAATTTATAAATTACTTAAATAACCTACTTTTTTTAAAATTACTTATATAACCCACTTTTTTCTCTATTACTATTAATTATCATTATACCCTTTTACCAAAAAAAGTAAGATTTGTACTTTTCCTTTTCCTATTGACAGTAAGCAATTCAGAATAAGATTATTCAAAAACAGAAACATTCTAGATCTATAAAAAGGATATTTTATTCCCTTTGAAAAGTATATATATCCAACAAAGCTTCTCCTTGAGCTAAGAAATTCTTAAATTATGGTGAAAGAAACAAAAGATTTTAGTTCTATCAATAAGGATTCATTATCTATTGATGTTCAGGTAATAATTCTATCAAATTATCTACTTTTCTGGTTATGTTATTGAAAGTTTTTAGTTTTAACAGATTTCCTGCAAGTCTGCCGGAATTTTGGCAGACTTGCGGGAAGTCTGCCGGAATTTTGGCAGACTTGCGGGNGTCTGCCAAAGATCTGGCAGACTATTTTTTTTCGGATGGAGGGACCGATCGATCTGACTCTAGATCGATCGGTCTTTGTTGTTCGGTGAAAATTTAATGTGCATATCGATCGACCCAACATCAGACCGATCGGTCTGAGTTTTTCTGGAGAAAGTTTTCGGTCTGCAAAGTTCAGACCGATCGCTCTGCATCCAGACCGGTCTGA
>OVBA01000095.1:88547-104014 GCA_900406435.1 Lepidium aucheri | reverse complement strand
TAGAACTAGGATTTAATTTTATCATTTATATAATAAAATATAAATACAGAATAATTTTTTATTGTTGGATTTGACACATGGAACAATCTTGTTGACTACTAACTTTTGAAACCTACATTATATAATAGGATTAGAAATTGAATATATCTTTTATTTAATAAAATATAAATATGGTATAAATTTTGATTCTGGATTAGACATGTGCAACAATCTCGTTGATTACTAACTTTTGAAATCCAACTTTACATTATAAGATATATTTTTTGTTTTTTATAAATAATTTTTAATATAATATTTTTGTATATAATAAGATTACCAATGAAAATTACTTTTTTAGAATTAATTTTTTAACGATTAATATTTCTGATTTCCTTGTTGATTAAAATTACTTTTTAGGTTAGCAATTCCTTTTAAATTAAAAATATATTATCTTTTTTTAGAAAAATAGATAAATATAGGAAAATTTCTAATCATTGGATTTTGACACGTAGAATCACCATGTTAATAAGTATCTTTGAAACCTTACTTCATATAATAAGATTTGTTTTTTTGTTTTTATAAATTATTTTTAATATAAATTTTTTAAATATTAAATAATACTTAATATATGTTTTGAATAATCTCTTAGAAATTTATCATTTGTAAATTTTGAGATCCAACTTAATAATAAGATCTCACACGTAGAAAATTTCTTTAGTTAATAACTTTTGAAATCCAACCTTAATATAATATGTTATAATAAAATTTAACATGTAGAAGAATCTCATTGATTACTAACTTTTGAAACCTAATTGTGTATAATATGATACTCTACTATTTTGGATGGTTGAGTTCGACATGTGGAAGAATCCATTTATTATTAACTTCTTGAAATCCTATTTGTTATAATATGATAAGATTGCAAGCTAATAATAGTAAAGTAAAATAATAACGCATTAAATTTAAATTTTTTACCTTTTTGTTTGTTTTCCTTAATTGCTCTGAATATAAACAAAAATAAATAAATTCAATTGAAAAAAGCCTTGAAAAGTTGGAAGGTATTGAAAAATCATCTATGTGTTTATGTATATATAACAATTAATATTCATAATTTCTTTTTAGATTAGTATACAAAACTTCTTTCAATTTAGGATTATGTATACAAATAAATATTTGAGAGTATTTAGATAATTATCTTCGGTTAGGATTATGATAAGAGATATATATCTTATCAGATTATAATTTTTTATAAATATATATTCAAAATATCATATATATATATATATGTATCTAATTTTCGTTTTTTATAAATAATTTTTAATATAATAATTTTTATATATAATAAGATTACTAATGAAATTTATTTTTTGTTAGAAATAAATTTTAAGAATTATTAGATTAGGATTTCTTTATAGACAAATGATTCAAAATATAATATGTATATATATCATTTTTATAAATAAGTTTTTAATATAATATTTTTATATAATAAAATTAGTAATAAAAATTACTTTTTATTATAATTAATTTTTTATAATTAATATTCGCGATTTCCTTTTATATTAAGATTTTTTTAGGTTAGAAATTATTTTTAGATTAGGATAATTTAAATATTGAAGAAATCTATTTAAAAATTATTTTATCTACTTTTAAAAAAATAAATAAATCCAGAACAATTTCGGATTATTGGATCTGACACGTGGAAGAATCCTGTTAATTAATAACTTTGAGAAACCCTTAATTATATTATAATATTTTTAATATAATAAGGTTCTTTATATAATAAGATTAGTGATAAGAATTGCTTTTTATTATAATTAATTTTTTTATAATTAATTTTTCCGATTTCTTTTTATATTAAGATTTTTTTAGGTTAGAAATTTTTTTTAGATAAGGATAATTTAGATATTGAAGAAATTTTTTAAAAAATTGATTTTATCTAGTTTTTAAAAAATAAATAAATCCAGGAAATTTTTGGATCATTGGATCTGACACGTGGAAGAACTCTGTTAAAAACTAACTTTGAGAAATCCTTCTCTATATAATAAGAAGATCATATGTCTTGGAATCGAGTCTCGCCGCCTGCATTATGCAGGAACTTGGCTAATAAGTTGGCCAGTTGTGATCCAATATTGACAAAAAAGTCAGTTGTTATTCAAAACTTAAGAATTCTTATCTATAAAAACTATTTATTCTTATCTATGTATCTAAGCCTATGTTCTCAGCAATTTTTTCAAAACCATAGCTTTTACTTCATTAGTTGTCAAGTGTGTTTTGTTGTGTTAGCTGAGTTTGATTCTGATATTCGAGCTTTAAACATGGAGGATTTCAGATACGCACGTGAGCAGGTAAGATTCTTTTTTTCTGTTTATCATATCTTGGTTTGGGGCTTAGAGCATTTCCAAAGGAGAGTTCTAAAGATGAGTTTTTACTAATAAAATAATCAAAAAAATTAAAATAATAATATTATTGAGGGAAAAAGGAGAGAGGGGTTCTAAAGTTTCTTAATTAAGAACCCCTTTCCAATTTTTAAGAAACCCAATAAGTAAAGTGTAAATTAATAATTGGATATAAAAAAATTTAATTAAAATAATAATAGTTTATTTTTAAGAAATCCATTCTCTATTTTATGGGTTGGAGATGGTCTTAAGGTATTGTAAACGTTTTCATTGGTATTGAATAAGGTGTGTACGGTCGTATGAAAAGAGTTTGTGAACATAACAAATATGCTTGTTATTGTTGTGTGAATTTGGCCACATGATTTATCTCCTCAAGATTCCATGTATTTAGCATTGGACAACGATCATTACGATTCAGTGTGCGGGTTTACTTCTGCACCAAAATCCATATTAACAATAACTATAAATCATCCTTTTCAAAATAAATGTCCTTAGTGGTTATATAAACACGAAGGATTCATGCATTGAACTTTTGGAAATTTCTTTCTTGTTTACAAAGATTGCATTGAGAGGCCACATAGGTACATACACATTTCACACATATAGGAGGACAACAATAGAACCAACTAAAGACAAGACTAGAAACCAGAGAAGTTGATGTCTTGTTTTTAACTTAGTTTCTGGACTTGAAATGAATGACTCTCTAGTGACAATCTGGTGGTATAGAGTAGCCAGTCCACCTCCAATAAAGGGTCCAACCCAAAACACCCAATGTAAAAGGGAAAAAACAAAACCATCAGTGAGAATTTATCGAAATCTAGTTACATATAATTTGTGAAAACTTACATGGTCGTCCCAGGAATGGTCCTTGTTGTTGATGATTGCAGCTCCAAGACTTCTAGCTGGATTTATGCATGTACCATTGATCGGGATAATTGCTAAGAGAACCAAGAAAACTGCAAATCCGATTGGGAGTGGTGCGAGAATCTGGACATCAATTGTTACAAAACTCAAGTCCATAAGCAACAAGTTCAACGTCAAAAGCCATGAGAATCAGTATCTAGCTACTATGTTACAAGGACTGGTAACTTACATGGACATGAGAGTCACGAGCACTTCTCTTCGCATCAGTAAGACTGTGTAAAGAAAGACAAATGTACCAAAATCCATATTAAACATCTTTGTTAAAGACAGGAACTAGAATTTAAGTATGTTTTCTTTGCTTTTAAAGCGTAATTTGTTATGAGTGATTCAGCCTTACCATTGTTTTTTTGAATCATCCCATGAAGTGGATAATTGGTCATGAAAATAGGACAGCTACTGCAAATGATAATTTTCTCAAGGTTAATCTCATAGGAGACTTAGCTGGTTACACAAATATTTATTCTTAAGTTTGCAAAGAAAACGTAAAACTTGTTTTTGGACCTAGTTAGATGATTTTTTGTTTTTGTTTCTTTACAAGGAATTTATTTGAAACAAGAATCACACAAAAGGATATTGATTCTCACATAAATCTCCTAAACTCACCTAATCATTTATTTTTATAAAATAAAAAATCAACTAATATCATACAAAATATCCTAACCTGTCTCTCCAAATCCCTTAAAATCCAAATCCTATCAAATCTTTTAAAATCATAATTTGAATGTACCCCCTTAAAGTTTTATATGGGTTTTACCCACATGGTAAAGAGTGCCTATTGGATTTTGAAAACAAAAATTATTTTAAGTAAACAATGTTGTCTTAGACTTAAGTAAACATTTATGTTGGTTTATAATATAATATATGATTTGAGTTATGAAAGAGTTATTGTGATTTATTATGGTTTAAGTTATGAAAATTTGTGTTTAATGATAAATATCAAAATGAATATAATTTTGTAAGAGACTAAGTTGTTATTTTGTCCATCCAGATGGAATATCTAGATGGAAATGCAAACTGTTGTTCTTTTAGACACATTTAAGTGTCTCATCTATATAGAACATCTGAATGGATTTAGCAAAATTATCTAAAATTTTAAAAAATTTCAAATGTGTTTGGAAGATGCATTCAGATGGAGATGAAGTTGTAGAAAATAGAAAAAAACTAAAATATCATTCATTATTTCTAAACATAACAGCAAAATAACAAAAAGGCAAAAACTCTACACTCTCTTTTTTTTACTCTCTCACCTTATTTTTACTCTCTCACCTCATTTTTACTCTCTCTCCTCTTTTTATTTTCTCACCTCATTTTTATTCTCTCTCCTCTTTTTACTCTCTATCTTCTTTTTACTTTCTCACCTCATTTTTACTCTCTTTCTTCTTTTTTACTCTCTCTCCTTATTTTTACTCTCCCTCTCATATTTTTTACTCTCTTACCTCATTTTTACTCCCTCTCGTCTTTTACTCTCTCTCATTTTTACTATCTTCCCTCTTTTTTACTTTCTCTCCTTTTTTACTCTCTCTCCTCTTTTACTCTCTCTCCTCTTTTCACTCTCTCTCCTCTTTTCACTCTCTCTCCTCTTTTCACTCTCTCTCCTCTTTTTACTCTCTATCATCTTTTGACTCTGTGTCTCATCTTTTTACTCTCTATCCTCTTTTCACTCTTTCTCCACTTGTTCCTTCTCTCTCTTCTTTTTACTTTCTCTCCTTATTTTTACTCTCCCTCTCACATTTTTTACTTTCTTACGTCATTTTTACTCCCACTCGTCTTTTACTCTTTCTCATTTTTACTATCTTCCCTCTTTTTTACTCTCTCTCCTCTTTTACTCTCTCTCCTCTTTTCACTCTCTCTCCTCTTTTTACTCTCTATCCTATTTTGACTCTCTCTCTCATCTTTTTACTCTCTGTCCTCTTTTCACTCTTTCTCCATTTTTTCCCTCTCTCTCCTCTTTTTACTCTCTCTCCTCACTTTACTTTTTTCTCTTCTTTTTACTCTCTCTCCTTTTTTATTCTCTCTCATCTTTTCACTCTATCTTCTCCTTTCACTCTCTCCTCATTTTCACTCTCTCTCCTCAATTTCACTCTTTCCTATTTTCACTATCTGTCATCTTTTTAATCTCTCTCCTCTTTTCATTATTTCTCCATTTTTTCACTATCTCTCCTCTTTTTCATTCTCTCTTCTTTTTTCACTATCTCTCCTCATTTTTACTATCTCTCCTTTTTTTATTCTCTCTCCTCTTTTTACTCTTTTCCTCTTATTTCAAACATTTTTTATACTTTTATGCATTAAAATGTTTGAGTATTTGTTATTTTCTATGTATTAAAATTTTTAATAATAATTTTTATTATGTTTTATAAAATAAGTATTTACTAAAATTTAACTATGTAATTAATATACAGTTTTATAAGTTATTTTAAAAATAATTTTGATACTTATGTAATTATAAATATAATTTAAATCATAAAAAATAATTTAACACAAAATATGTCTTTTTTAGTCATTTGGTTGTAAAATACATCCAACTAATTTATACAAATGCAAAAAGAAACATAACTCCATCCAAACACATTATCCAGATGTAGTTTTCAGATGAGGAAAATATCATTATGCAGACGCATTATCCAAACGCATCATCCAAATGGAACATCTGGATTAACAAAAAAACAACGTCCTAAATATATTATTCCAAAATAAATGTTTTAATTGTTTGGTGATTTCAAAACTAAACTACTATAATAAATTGTACTTTTATAATTTTTTAAACAAAAGTAGTTATTTTAATAAAAATCTAAATTTTGGTACTCACGAATAACTCAAAATATGATAAAAAATTTCTAGATAACTCAAAATCTACTGGATTTTTCAATTTTAGACATGTTTGCATTGATTAGGAACTGCATATTTCGTTGTGCGGGCGGAATTCAAGTTAAGAATGTTAATTATCACCAATCACAAAACTTACCAGATATTTTTTTTGAAAATTAACAAAAGTACGCAATTCTTTTTTGTAGGCAAGTAAAATTACAAATACGGCAAATGTAAAGAAAGTGGAGTGGTACAACTAGAATTTCGCGAATCTTCATTTTTTAATAATTATACTTTATTATATACTCCATAAATACAAAATGAGATATATGTTTTAGGTGCAAAAAGACAAACGCAAAGAAAGATAATAAAATATATTACAAATTACTCTATTTTCTTAAAAAACATAACTCTTGCTGTCAGTTGTAATATATATATTTAATCAACAATACATATATACAAATATATATAGATATGCAATTACGTAAATACGTTTATATATATATATATATATAGATATATCTACGTGCTCTATAGCTTTTAATTAAATTTGTTCAAAATTATTTAATTAATAAAAATAGGATTACTATACTTTTACAAAAAATAAGATTACTATGTAATAAATGTATAGTGTATATAATCTACTTCTATTAAAGTGGAGGTCTTATTTTCCTAAACACCTTAAACTTTTAAATAATTATAAAAAAACCTCTATAACTTTTTCTTATTTAAAAGTCCCAATAATTGGAATTTCTAGCTTATAAATATAGCTGTTACGTAAATGTTGCAAGTTTAACTGCCAACGATATATACCACTCATGAACAAAATTTAAATTCAAGTTTATTTATTTATCTTTGTCTCACCGTTTATTTTTCTAATTTTCCAAGCCTTCTTTCCCTACATATAGTAAGATTGAGATTTTGTCCTAAACCAATCATGAGTTATATATATTAAAATGCATATATTATTGATTGAATTTATTATTAAGTATCATATTCTGTGTAAAATTAAGATTAAACACAAAGAACAATTACAGTTGACATTTTCTTTCCACATTGCCTGTAACTATAATATTAAAATTAAGAAAAAAAATTAAATGTACCACTGTTTACCCACGTTCATCTATCCACTACCGAGATAATCCATAATAACTGATACTAAGTTACCAACACAACTGCACACTATTCCTTTAAAGTACTACTGCGAGTTTAGTACTCTACATTTCTTTTTGCCAAAATGGGCCAAATAATTAAGATTTCCTCAGACAAAGACATACTCATACCTTCTACTGTAGTCTCTGAATTTGCTTTGTTCAAGATACTCAAGTCCTGGAAATCATCTTCGACAGTGAGAGACAAAATTCTTCATACCTGGAGACAACACAGTCCAAAAGTCGGAGAGTCATTGGAATGATTCCGGCAGAAGAAACTATAAGTACCAAATACTTTTTTGTAGAACTTCTAATTCAACTTTACATTTTTTGTACTCTTAAACTAACAGCCTAACACTATAACTCTTATTTGTATCACACAGAGATCCAAAATTGGTGTTGTAGTTCGAAAGTAGGTGTTGTAGCTCAAATATATGTGTTGTAGTTCCACCGAGCAATGAAGAACATGTAAGATTTTCAATTTTACCTATATATCAACTTCTTTACATATCCCATGATTCACACACACTGTTTTTTTTTTGCAAACAGCAATAACTAATGCTTACGAAGAGTGAAGAAGTATCTGAGAGCACTAACTCTAGCAAAACTACACCACTCTCTAAGTGTAGGGAGTTTGAGGTTAGTGCAAAAACTTGATGAGTTGTCCAATTCCGACAAGATGAGCAATGAAACAATTAATCTGTATATGAAAGTTGAAAAATCCAACTTATCCGATGTGGAAATCAAGTTTGAAAGTGATTTTAGAACGGTTGGAGATGTTGATTCAAAGTTTGTTGTACAAGGGAACACACATAACAAGAAATTAAAGTTTGATCCAAAAAAAGTTAAACAAGAGAAAATGGAGAAGGTGAAAAGGGAGCGTTGATCTACTATCTTTTCCAAACTTTCCATCACTAAGTGGTCTACTATGTTTAAATTCTCTCTTATATTTGCAGTTTAGTTTGGTTCTAACTAATGTTTAGTAGTCAAATATGTTACTAAAAGTTTCGTGTCTTTGTATTCAATCTTTATTAATGTTATTCTAATCTATAAGTTTATCTATCAAGTTCTTATCTTACTTCTTATTTACCTTTCGGTTAAACAAATCATATTTACTAAACTATGTTTTTCGAATTACATTAAAGTAGATTGAAACTACATTCAAAAACGTCTTAGCACTTTTGCGAATATTGGGATTTATCTTAACTAGGATTTATATTACAAAAAACAGTTGAGTTTGAACATACTTTGATAACGCATTCCATGATTGGTCAGTTGCAGAGAGTTTACTGCTTGTTATAATAAGGGTTTTCTACTTCTGTCAGAATATGTGTTTATGTTGTACTAGGATTGTGGTTTTAGCGGTGATTTTTCTGAACAGTGTAAACGGAAATAATAGATTTTAATAATCAAAGAAATTTATATTACTTATAATCTATAAAGTTAAAGACACAGAGATTTGATTTTAATCACGAATCTTGCGTACCTTTGTAACCCAACCAGAAGAACAGAGGTTATGCAATTGTCATTTTCTCTTTTATTGAAGTGGATCGATCATCGTAATCTTCAATTTTACACGCGGATGTAATTGTTTTGTTTGAGTAAAGCAATGTCGATTTTGTCTTGATTATCATTGAAAGCTCAAAGAGACTTTGATATTGCCTTGATTCACTAAATTTCTGGTACCCTCTAATTACAACCTGTAATCTTATTCTATTGTAATTGTGTCAAGGCCCATATTTTTGTAATATTTTTTTTTATGGGCTGAAACTTTTCTGAATTCTGTCTTGGATAATTAAAACTGGACCTGAGATATAAATGGTTTTTATGGGCCCCAAAATAGGTTTAGCATTAATAGATTGTTTTAAATGAGCCTTTTCCTATTATAATCAGTATTACTTTTAAATTGTTTCTTCAATTTACAAAACACTTAATAGTTAAAAATTAAAATTTCAACAACTTTATAAGCTGTGTACATTGAACATAATATATTTATTATGGTCAATTTTCAAATGGTGCAGTGTTTGTTGAATAGTTAATCAAATCGTTGTGTTGTAATTGGAATTTTATTATTTTTGTTTCGTCTTTTAGTTTTCCCCACTTAAATACTCTTAAAAAATAAATTGAATGAACTTTTTATTACTCATCCAAAAACATTGTTAACACACTGTTGTAAATATACATGACACCCTTAAATACTCTTCTAAATTTTTTGTGTTTAGATATTAAATATTTTTTTTCTTTATTTTTTTAGAAAATTTTTTTCTGCTTCGGAACGTGTAATGCAAACATAAAAACAATAACATGATGTTACAATGAATTAGTTATTGTCTATCAAATTAAAGTACCTCTGAAACCTTCTATGTTTAATATAAACGATGATTCAACTAACAACAAGTTAGTAAATTTATCAGATCTTCGAATGAATAAATGTTGCAGCATACATTATTTTAAAAAGGAAACTATGTCTTTGAGTGGTATAAAATTTATTAAATAAACCACTTATCGGAAAAGGTGGTTTAACTTGATGGGCCAAGTGGGTTATGTATTTTTAAAATAACTGAACATGTTGCAATGTTCAAAATATTTTAAATTGTTTTACTTGTTACTATCTCCATAAGATATTTAAGGTTTTTATTTTTGTTTCAATTTATAAGATGTTCTACACAAATTTATATAAAATTTAATGAATTTGGTAATTTTGACTAGGGGTATCAAAATGGGTAAATCCAACCCAACCCAATCCATTATCCAATGGGTTTAAGTGTTAATGGATTATGGTTAACCTATTATCCATTTACTTAATGGGTTGGGTTGACCCATTACCCATTTTATTTAATGGGTTTTGACGAGTTCATGGGTAACCCATTAATTATTTTTGAAAAATATAATAGTTTAATTATTTTATTATATATAATAATTGTTGAGATCTTTCAGATATTTGTTTTCATTTTAATACGTGAGGTTAGTTGTTTTTACAAATAGAGAGAAAAAAAAAGAGGAGAGAAGTAAAAAAAGAGACAAGTAAAAAAGAGGAGAGAGAGTAAAATGAGGAGAAAGAGTAAAACAATGAGAGAGTAAAATGAAAAGAGAGAAAGTAAAAATAGAGAGAGAAAAAGAGGAGAGAGAGTAAAAAGAGAAGAGAGTAAAATGAGGAGAGAGAGTGAAATGAGGAGAGAGAGTAGAAAGAGGAGAGAGAGTAAAATGAGGAGAAATAGTAAAAATATAAAGAGAAAAAAGAGGAGAGAGAAGTAAAAAAGAGGAGAGAGAATAAAAAAGAGGAAAGAGAGTAAAAACGAGGAGAGAGAGTAAAATAAGGAGAGAAAAGTAAAAAAAGAGGAGAGAAAGTAAAAAAGGAGAGAGTAAAAAATATAAAGAATTAAAAAAGAGGAGAGAAAAGTAAAAAAGAGGAGAAAAAGTAAAAAAGGAGAGAGAGTAAAAAAGAGAAGAAAGAGTAAAATGGGGAGATAGTAGAAAATAGTGAGAAAAAAAGGAGAGAGAGAGAGAGTAATAAAGGAGAAGAGAGTAAAATGAGGAAAGAGAGTAAAATAAGGAAAGAGAGTAAAATGAGGAGAGAGAGTAAAATGAAGAGAGAGTAAAATGAGGAGAGAGAATAAAAAAGAGGAGAGAGAACAAAAAAAGAGGAGAGAGAGTAAAAAAGATGAGAGAGAGTAAATGAGGAGAGGGAGAGAGTGAAATGAGGAGAGAGAGAGAGAGAGAGAGAGAGTAGAAAGAGGAGAGAGAGTAAAAAAGAGGAGAGAGAGTAAAATGAGGAGAGATAGTAAAAAATATAAAGAGAAAAAAAGAGGAGAGAGAAGTAAAAAAGAGGAGAGAGAATAAAAAAGAGGAAATAGAGTAAAAAAGAGGAGAGAGAGTAAAATAAGGAGAGAGAGTAAAAAATATAAAGAATTAAAAAAGAGGAGAGAAAAGTAAAAAAGATGAGAGAAAGTAAAAAAGGAGAGAGTAAAAAATATAAAGAATTAAAAAAGAGGAGAAAAAGTAAAAATGAAGAGAGAAAGTAAAAAAGGAGAGAGAGTAAAAAAGAGAAGAGAGAGTAAAATGAGGAGATAGTAGAAAATAGTGAGAGGAAAAAGGAGAGAGAGAGTAATAAAGGAGAAGAGAGTAATAAATGAGAAGAGAGTAAAATGAGGAGAGAGTGTAAAAAGAATAGAGAGAGAAGTAAAAAAGTGTAGAGAAAGTAAAAAAGAAATAGTAAAAAAAGAGGAGAGATAGTAAAAAAGAAAAGAGTAAAATGAAGAAAGTGAGTAAAAAAATAAATAGACAAAATGAGTTGGTTTGTGCCTTTGTGGTTCAAATATTAAATGTTTACAAGTTAATGAGCCAACCCGTTTTGACACATCAATGCATTTTTACTCAACCCATTCCAACCCAAAACTATTTAGCCTTATCAACCCATTAAACTTGTTAACCCATTAGGGTCAAAAATTTCAACTCCAATGATTGATGGGTTTAGATTGGGTTGGGGTGACCCATCACTTTTTACCCATTTTGACAACCCTAGTTCTAACATTTAATATTCTGCAGTATAATTTATGATTAGTTAGATTATTTTTAAATAAAATATAAAACTATTTTTGTAAAGTTAAATGAGTTTCTTAATATTTGTGTTTTTGCTATAACATCTTATAATTTAAAACGGGAAAAATGTCATTTTAACCTTGTATTTACCGAAAATGGTTGATTAAACCTTGAACTTTGGATGTGGTTGATTAAACCTTCAACTTTTTGTTGACTTCTGAAAAAACCCTCAATTTTGCATTGACTAGGCCAATTTAACCTCTTGAGAAAATGGAATCAAAATTGACTCTAAAATCAAAAGTCGAATTGGAAATTGCAAGTTTTATTCACTTATTATCTTTGTTATGAAGAATTTATAAGCTTGATTTGTTCTTTTCTTTCAAAAAAAAACTCAAAGTTGTTGATTTAATGTTGTCTTCGATACTTTAAATCGAAGAATTTGAACTCATTTTTGAAAGAAAAAAGCAAATCAAGCTGATGGATTCTTTATAACGAAGATAAGAAGTGAATTAAACTTGCAATTTCCAATTCGGCTTTTGATTTTAGAGTCAATTTTGATTCCATTTTCTCAAGAGGTTAAATTGGCCTAGTCAACGCAAAATTGAGGGTTTTTTCAGAAGTCAACAAAAAGTTGAAGGTTTAATCAACCACATCCAAAGTTCAAGGTTTAATCAACCATTTTCGGTAAATACAAGGTTAAAATGACATTTTTCCCAATTTACAACGGAGGGAGTATTGTGTTACCATTCCCAATAAAATAATTTTATATATTATACGTGATATTCATGAAAATCTTCGTTGAGATCATAGAACACACAAACATGACAAGTCAATTATAATTTATTTAACCACTGATAAACGAACAAACTTAATTTGGCCAGATATGAAAGGATTTCTATCTACACTCTATTAGGTGTACAATATAGGATATGAGAGCTTATCTTCTAATTATTTTTCAAGTTTCTTGAAATGCAGGATGTTGTTGTACTTAAATTCATCATTACGTCTCTATATAATTCTGTTTCAAGCTTGTCAGCTGCAAAATATTAAAGGCAGATAGCATACATATTTTCAATATATCTCACGTACTGAGCAAAGAAAAACACAATTTTATAAATATTAAAGTTAATTATAAGTACCAAATTTTGTTCCCTAGAACCAATTAGTGAACAAGTATATATCCCCTTCCACTCTTTTGTTATAATATTTGAACGCAGAAACAACAATGTATCACCGACAGATCAGAACAACCAGGTAAATACTTATAGACTTAAGACCACCTATGCCATTAATTAAGATCTATACATGATTTAACCATTCAAGATTAAAGAATTCAACTAATTTCACTTTCTCCATTCCGATTACAATAGTTATATCAAAGGTATCTACGAATGTAAAATTATTTACCCGTATGTTCAGAATAAAAATTCTAACCTCCTAGATATCTTTCTCATCTTTGATTTAGAGAAGTCGTGATCGACAATCGTTGTTTACATTTTAAGTCTACATTGTAGTTTGGTTGTTTTTCTTAAGTGATTAGGATTTTGTTACCTTTGCCGTGATTTTCTTTTTTCTTTTTCTGGTTTTGCTTTATAAATACCATGTTCATCCAATAAAAGGATTAGTGGATCTAAATTGCGTTTTGAAGAATAATGCTCAAGCCATTGTTTACATCTGTTTATTGGTGTTACTCAATTTCTTTGGACTTTGAGAAAGAAATTTACGAACTTGTATTTGTCATAGATTATATTATTTATTTTACCAAATTAAATTGCATAACTAAGATTATATCCACGTTATAATGCAGGATTAGATTATTTTGATTATTTTTAAACCATATTTATTTAGATTATTAGATCCGTGTTGATATTAAAGGCCCAAAACTCGAACCAAAATTGATCAGAATTATGGAAATCGAACCTAAAAAATACTCAAATGGATCCTAAATCTATGTAAAAAAAAATAAACTCGAACCGAACCAAATCAAGAACCAAATTTTAGTTTTTTCGAGTTTTTTATAAATCTTTTAAAATTTTGAATTTTATATAAAAATTACACAAATCCGAACTTGATCTATATTGAACCAATCTTTATCCGAATACTAAAATAACCAAAATAGCAAATTAGATAAATCAAACCCGACAAAATATCAGAATGTGTCCTAAATCTATATATTCGGAAATCGAATTCAAATCCGCACCAGATCAAAATTAGTAATCAATATATTTTTACTAAATTTTAGTTTTTTTAGAGATTTTTCATTGAATTTCTATTATTTTTAAATTTTTGTATAAAAATCTGTAACAAAACCTACCTTAAGCCTATTTTTAATGGTAGCTATGAACCATTGATTAATCTTATCATAAAATTTATAATACAGTCAGAATGAAAGTGTCTCCCGCTTTAATATAAAAGACTTTTGTAAACTTTACTTATGTTAAAAATGGATTAAAAATTCGTAATAATGATTATAAGAAATTTGTAATAATGATTACCAGTAATAAAAAATTCATAATAATGATTACCAGTAATCTATACTAATAAAAGTACAAGTTCCTAGCTTTCTAAGCTATCCACCTCAGCATTTCTTAAATTTTTTATAAAGCTGCCAAGTCAGCAACTTTTTATATAGAATAAATAATTAGTTTTTCTCTTTTGTAAACTAATTAATTGTCCCTAATTATAGTTACATGTTAAATGTTTCGTAAATACCACTATAATTGATTAATTTAACAATATTTAAAATATTCA
This sequence comes from Lepidium aucheri, assembly GCA_900406435.1. Taxonomy (NCBI): domain Eukaryota; kingdom Viridiplantae; phylum Streptophyta; class Magnoliopsida; order Brassicales; family Brassicaceae; genus Lepidium; species Lepidium aucheri. The sequence continues at coordinate 89,466 of OVBA01000095.1, read as the reverse complement.
TGTGTATGTATATAATGCTAAAATTATAGAAAATAGTTCTTTACATGCTAAGCATTTCGTAATGCCCATTATAATAATTGATTAATTTAACAATATTTGAAATATTTATGTCCATGTATATAATGCTAAAATTAATAATCCAAATTAGTTCTTTTTAAACAGATTTGTTTTAGTTTAGTTTAAAGTTTACAGTATTTCATATTTTAGTTTCAATTTTAATTTACAAAACAAACAACTCTTTAGCTCTCTCTTTCCCAGCATTTCATCATATTTATTATATCTTTAAAAAAGTCATTTTAATCGCCAATTTTTTTTCCAAACCTTTCTTCTTCTCCCACTACTATTCCCACTTCCTTACATTAAATTTGAAATTAACTCTACTAATAAATTTGAAATATATATCAAAGAATTGTTTGTCCCCATTAACAAGCATGAATTGCTATCTCATGTTATTTGACTTATTTCAATATTAAGATGTACAACTTCAAAGTAATTTCTCATTCATTCTGTTTCATTCTTTTCTTTTGAACCATAAAAAAAAATCTATATATTGTTTTATTAGATTTTAACCTCAAAACAAAAATTTGAAAAAGAAATAAGAGCTCATGTGGAAGAATACTCAGGAAATCAAAATGCTATGGGAGGAATGTAAGATGAGCATTGGCAGCTGATGATGGAAGGCTCAAAGTTATGTCACGTCTTTCAAGTAATAGGCTTCCAAATACACCAAATCTAAATAGTATGTAAAATTTTCAAAATTTGTATTTTGTATTTAAAATTATTGGATATCGATTTTCTTTTCAATTGAGTCACGTCGACGAAGTCAAAATTGCTTTTTAAACTTAAACTCTTCCTTTGAATGATGTTTGACAGTGTTGATCTGTCTCTAGTGGCTTATAATCTATCCAATTAAAAATTT
>OVBA01000095.1:0-88518 GCA_900406435.1 Lepidium aucheri | reverse complement strand
TTCACACCATACTTTTTTTTGTTAAAGACTATACATCATTTGTTACATGAAAAAATGAATGGTGTTGTGGATGAAATATATTAATTATTACTTGAAGCTTCTGATTATGTTTTATATGTGATGTAAATATTGTCTTAGAGTTTAAAGGTTAAAATTATATTCCACAATCTCATTAATTACTCAAGAGTGTGAAAAGTATTATGCAGACACATATCATGCATAAAAGCATTGTTCAATTTTTGAGGCATGTATGGTAAAGAGCAAGAGGTAACACCATCTTTCGATGTTTAGTTCCAAGCATTTCTATGATCTGCAACTTGGTTTTGACAGAGATAATTAAATGTTTTCCAGAAAGAAAAACAAAGATCAAGAGAAAGGGAAAGCTTTACTAATACTCCAGTAAAGAAGAGATAATTGATTTTTGGTCTATGTATTTATTCGTGTCTTACATGCTTGATTTTATATTCACATATTTGTTCTAATATCTCAAAGAAGAATTTTTGAGAATGATCAGGTTAGGGTAAATCCCAAGACAACAAGCGATACTTGACTTCCTAATAGTTAAGACTGAGATTTTGAATAAACGGTTTAAATAAATACTAGGAAGCCTTAAACTTGTTCTTTAATTCATATAATATTTACTCTACACTCATAAACAAACTTCCGATATAATTTGTAAAAAACATATCATTATTAGTTATTTTTTGTCTTAGAAGAAACAAATTGTTATATAGATGGAGAAGATTTACAAAATTAATTAAATTTAAACTTAATCTATACGTAAAGTAAAAATACCCTCTTATTCATAATATGCAAAATATTATTTAATCAATGCTAATACTTTAAAAGTTAGAAATTACACTATGTATATATATTTATATTTGAATAAAAGACCGGGCATAGCCCCATATAACCTCTAGTAAAGACAAAGAAAAGTAAAGTTAATTGTACGTGTGCCAATACAATGAATAAAAGAATAAAAAAATAATAATAAAAGATAAAATCAAAACAAAAAAGTTTAAAACTTCCTTATAATTCCACAACATCAACTGGTATTAGCTGAATATGTGAAATTGAAAATTCACAAATTCCACACAATTTCACATATTCAGCTGGTACCAGTTAGGGCCTTAATATCCCGAGCTTCTTAATTATCTCTACTCGTCTTACAACATTTATCAACACCGAGCTCCAAAACATAAACAGACACATTTGTTCTACTTCAGATCATCTTTAGGTTTCTTCTTCTTCTCTGTTTAAAACATGAGCAGAGCAAAGACCTCAGGTACTCATAATTTACACAATCTAATCTTGACTGATGAAGTACTCAAACAATAAAAATAACGTTTCATACCATTATAAAGAGTATAGCTTTGTGCAAGATTAGAAAATTTGTTAGTACAAAAAGAAACTAAAGATTACCTTTCCCAATAACCTAAGGTTGAATTATAACAGGCATTGTAGTGACAGCACCTGCAATATTACAGACAGGATTCCTGCAATCTCCAAGTGTCCTTATGTTCTCTAAAATCCTACCCGAGCTTATAAGCTTCACATCTTTCACTGTCTTTGGCCCATTCTCTTTTTCTGCTAAAAATCAAACAACCGAGAAAAATCATAACACAGATGATTCAGAATCAATATATCAAAGAAATAGGCAAAAATCAATGCTAAAAGTTAAACCAGCATCTTGCTCATGGCAACAACCCCAATCGATTAGTTGAGAGCTAAAGGTTTGAACTTTAAAGGTGAGCTGTAGCATCTGGATTTGTTCTAGGATATTAACTATAAAGAGGCTCAATGCAATTTTAAAATCTTAACCTTTTTGGTCATGGGAAAACTACCAGATCGATATAGATTTCAACAAATTTATTTCACTGCATAATAATATGAATCTCACAACTAGAAAGCAGAGTGAATGATACACACTAACCTCTTGGCGACTGAGCAACAACATTTTCTTTCAAAGTTGCGACTGTTGTAGCATCAGGAAACAATCTAGGACCAATATCTGAACCATCATTTAACCGGAACTTAATCTCTAATTGATCCTTCACCTCCGCCATATATCACCAAGAACCAATGACGTAACAAGAACTCAAAACAGACTGTGTAGCTCTAAGTTTCGAGATTCTGATTTCTATACTCTCTATGTTAGACGTCGTTGCTTCTATCCTCTCTGCAATGAATCAAAAACAAAGAACACATGTTTCACACAAGATAAAAAAAAACATCTTTTCTGTAGCTCAAGTGGGACAATGACTGGAATGCTCCTAATTGAGAGACATGTGACTAATGTACTCTCACATTGACAAATCTACTCTTCTACTCTTCTCCTTATAATTTTGTCAACTTTTGCTCCTCAATTAATTAAATGAAAAAATTAAATTAAATTACTAAAACCCATTCGCTAGCTCATTTGCTTGGTTGATAGGAAATTTAATGAACCAATGAATCAAAGTCTAAACCCTAAATTAACCAACCCCTTCTAAACCGACGTCTTCATTTACATACCCTGTGCAGAAGGTTACAGAACTAAAAATTTCAGAAAATTGTCTTCCACCGGCGACGATTGTTGTTGTTTCTCCGATGACAGATTTACTCGTGAACCAGCCAGGATCTTCTTCTGTAGATTACTTAGTCATGGCGACGATTCCTAGCTGCAGTTCCTTCTTCACGGCGACAACAAAGAAAAGGTGGGAGTGGTGAAGAATAAATTTGTTGAAACTGCTTTTGATCCAAAACAGAGCAGAATAGTGAAAGGTAAACATAGTCGTAACTGTTATTCAACTAAAGCCGGTGATGATTTGTAATGATTTACGTAGAATTAATTTCAATATTCAAAGTACAAATGTACAACAGGTAAAAAATTTAAAGTACAATAACGGGTATATTTTTTTTTTTTAGGTTATAGACAGAATGATTAAAACGGTGATTCATATGGATGTTGGTAGGACTTATGTTGAAATAGACAATGGGCTTAGGTGGGATTCTAAGGGTGCCAAGTATTTTGCTGTAACTATAAAGACAAAGTCAATTGAGGATATCACATACTCCATATTAGAGGAAAAAGTAAGGAAGAAGATAGGTGTGGATTATGATGTGAAGATAAAGATGAGTTACATCCCATTAGTAGTTGAAGCGAATAAACAAACGTACATTATGGATGATGAGGATGTTGAGAGTTATTTGTGTAGCATGAATGTTGGTCATTTGAGAAGTATTTTGCATGTGGAAGTGGAGAAAAATATAGAAGAGAATGGGAGTTCATTTGGTTTGAATAATAATGATGGTGATATGGTAGCAAATGTTGGAGAATATAATGCCATTACTCTTTACGATGAAGAAAAAGACAAAAATGATATTGTGTTGCATATTGTCGGCGTTGATGAGAATCAAGGAAATTATGAAATCTTTGACATAAATGTTGTAATGGTTGGCATGAATGGCAACATGATAGGTGAGGGAGATGGAAATGGATGTAACTTGAATGGCGACATGATATATGATGGAAATGGCGATTTTCATGGTCATGGTATGGAATTTCCATGTGATAGAGAAGAAGGAGAAGATGGTACTCAAATTGTAGAGGATTGGGATGATGGAACAGGACTGGAAGTAGGTCAAGAAATCAAGTGTAAACAGCAAGTGAAAGATATTGTGTGTATAGCATCACATAAACGATCTTATGAGTACGACATAATTAACTCGGATACTTGGCGTTATGTTTTAAGATGTTGGGAACGTAGACAAGGTTGTAAGTGGCACATACGAGTAGTACGACCAAAAGGAAGCGAGGCTACATGGTCGGTTAAGGTATATCATAAGATGCATTCTTGTTCTTGAGTGTTGGCAAGTACATCAAATGTTAAAAGGAGAGGATCCGCAAATATGGTTGATGAGCTTGTGAAAGAGGATTATCCTGGTCAATTAGATACTCCATCAGCTAGATCTTCAATAGGTGTTGTACAAGGAAAGGTGGGAGTGAAAGTGAGTTACAGAACTACATTAAAGGGAAAACAAAAAGCTGCATGTGCTGTGCGGGGAATTCCGGAGGAGAGTTATAAGAGGTTGCCTTCGTATCTATATGTTCTGAGGAGGAAGAATATATGTACGGTGACAGATTTGCAATTCGATGATGAAAACCGGTTCAAGTGTTTTATTCATCGCGTTAGGAGCTTGTATCGAGGGCTTTAGGGGACTACGTAAAGTGCTTTGTATGGATGCAACCCATCTTAGCAATGGTGGTGCCCTTATATTTGTCACAGGTCAAGATCCTAATCATCATCATTACCCGACTTCATTTTCTATAGTTGATGGGGAGAAAGATGCAAGTTGGAACTGGTTCTTCAGTAATTTAAAAACCATAATGGAAGATGATTTAGAACTGGTGTTTATCACTGACAGGAATCCTAGCCTCATCAAGGCAGGTGCTGAAGTGTACCCGAGAGTGCACCATGGGTATTGTCTATTTCACTTATCTCAAAATGTGAGAACCAAGGTTTCTAATACCAACAAAGACATAGTTGCGAGGAGATTCAAGGAGTTGGCTCAGATTTATTCTGAGGCTCAGTTCAAGCGTGAGTATTTGGAATTTAGGACCAGATATCCCGCTGTAGTTACGTATTTGGACGAAACTGCATATGTGGACCAATGGGCTCGATGTCACTTTCCCGGAGACAGGTACAATATCGGTACAACTAAAACTGCTGAATCATTGAATAGTGTTTTTAAGGAGGCAAGAAGATACTCTTTGCTAGTCATGTTAGATGTTGTTATTGAGAAAATAGGAGAGTGGTTTAACGCACATCGAAATGATAGTGCTAGAGGAAATATGAGTAAGAGATTGGTTCCAATTGTGGAAAATATATTACATAAAAGCTGTGAAAAGGCAAAGTGTTTGGTTGTCATAGAGCATAACGTATTTGCGGCTGAGTATTCAGTTCTTGGAACCAAAGGGATATCTTATTTGGTTAATTTGGAGAGAAAAACTTGTGCTAGCATGCGTTTTGACAAAGAAAAGTATCCTTGCGTGCATGTGATAGCTGCTCTTGGCATGTACATGTCGAATCCTTTGCGGAGAGATGACAAACAATTATATCAATTATCCTCCAAATATTATCTAATGGAGCAATGGACGCTAGTGTAATCTCAGACGGTGTATCATGTCCCGGACATATCCCAATGGGTTAGGATCCCAGAATATATTGTAGATAAAGAGGTCTTGCCTCCATAATACAAGAAAAGAAGAAGCAAGGATGACCACAAGAGAACCGATTTCCATCGGTTGGTGAGCGTCATCGAAAAAAACAAAACAAGAGTGTGCCGAGCATAGATTTGGAGGCGTGTTTCAACAGTGGTAATCAAGAGATATGATGTCTTCTTATTTGTTATTCTGTGTTTTGTTATGAATTTTATGTTATGTGTACTCAGACATAAGTATGCAGAATGTGTTATGCATGGGATATTACCTTATGCATGGTTGTGTTTTCGTAAAACACTCTATATTTTCGTAGGGTTGTGATGGTTTAGGCTATTTTTAACTTCTTCTTTTATTATGTCGTTTGGGCCATTCTTAGTTTTTACCTTTTTATCTAGTTGGCTCACTTACAATTATATATCTAATTGGCCCATCATTAGAATGGAACATCTTCTTCTCTTCACATTATTTCGAACATCTTCTTCTTCGTTTGCTCTATTTTATTTTGAATCGAAATAAGGGTTTTATTTTGAATCGAAATTGGAAGCCCAATTGAATTGAAGATGAGTAGCAACGAGACTGGTGCTTCAACGGGATCCTCAACTCATCCTCGGAGTTTCGTTGCCAAAATTCCGAAGAGGCCATGTTCTTTCTGTGGAGCATCTATTGTGTGTTTGACTTCAAGATCCGGTAACAACCTAGGACGAAGGTACTATCGATGTTCATATGCTGCTCAAAGAAAGGTAATTTTTCCACTTTGAACTAGATTTCTGATTTCTATTCTTGTTAATTTTGGTACCTTAATTGTTTTATTGTTTCGTTAATAGCTTACCGATGACGAGCACACTTTCAAATGGTTTGATGATGCTGTTCTTGATGAAATTGATAGCTTGAACAGTCTAATTAGTGGACTTGAGAGAGAGATCAATTTGTTGAAACGTAACGAGGTTGTATCGGTTTACATGAAACCATCAATTTGTTTTTATGAAATTAAATTGGTTTACATGAATCCATCAATTCCTTTCTATGAGACGTACTTGGTTAACATGAAATTTTGTTTGACTTTGTTAAGTCATATATTATAATATTAAAACATCCAATTCCTTTTGGTATAGTTACATGAATCCATCACATTGTTAACTCATATATTATAATATCATATAACTTTTTGTATTTTGTGTAATGATATATCAAATAATCACATATCTATCTCATTATTACTAGGTTTCTTATCAAAATATGATGACTTTGGTACATAGAATCACATTATTGAACCAAAATTTGGTACAAAAGCTAAAACAAATGAATTAGGGTGTGCAATCCTACTAAATATGATAAACACCAAAATATACTTGGTTAAACTAATAATTAAATTTTTTGATTAGGGTAAACTAATAACTTCTTAAATATGATGTAATTGTGAACAACTACAAAACTGGTACAACCATTGTTTTAAAAATTCGAAAAATTTCAGCAAAATTCCGTGAAAATTTTGGTTTGAATTGAATTTGTATTTGAGTAAAAAATTTGAATTTTTTGGTTTAGAATTTCACTAAATTTTGTAAACTCCTTAAATTTCAACACTATAATTTAAACTGCTTAAATTTTTTGGCTCTTTAAATATCTGAAACTTACTAAAATTAATTGCAACATACAAAATGACCGATTAATTAGTTAATAAATTTGACTCTCTAAAACTTAGTAAAGTCAAATAGAGACATCAACTACTAAATTCAGCATACCAAAAAGACCAATAAATATTTCAAATACAAAAGGACCGCTTAATATTTCTATACCAATGCTAAAATAAGTTAGCCAATACGCTTCTTCGCTTGTCTTGTCACACGCATCTTATATGGTGGTTTTCTTAGCTCCGCAAAAGATCTTTTTTTCCCCTTCTTCTTTGGCTCTCCTTCATCATCTTCTTTCTCATCACCTTCTCCTTCCTCCTCCTCACCTCCTTCCTCCTCCTAACCTTCTTTCTCCTCCCCAGCTTCTTCCTCCTCAGTTTCTTCCTCCTTATCTTCCTCATCCGCACCTTCTTCCTCCTCACCTTCTTCTTCCTTATCACTAGCTTCATCATCAACACCCTCCTCTCCATCTTCTGCATCCACATCTACTGCTTTCCTTTTCACAAAATCCTCCACTTTTGTCAACCTACTTGTCATTCTGTCCAGCCTATCATGGATCCGGTTAAACTCAGACTTCATCAATTTCTTTAAATCTTCAATTTCACTTGACTTTGGTTTTTCTCTCAAACTACGACCCTTAGACGACTCAGCCTCACCAAGAACCTTTTCTGATGCAATTTGTTCCCGAACCTTTATGTCTTCATCTCGAAACTGTGAGAAGCACAATATCTTCTTCTCATCCACCACTCGCCTTGTCCAGCTATCCACTATAGTATCAATAGCATCATCCTCTTCTCCAATCCCTGAAAGCAGATTCTACTCATCCCAAGTAGGATTCAACACACTTGCAATCTTCTATTAAGTTGAAATAATATATAAGTTAATTGGAAAACACCAAAAACTCATACTATAATTTTAACAGTAACTAAAAATCTTCATTTCCTTACCTTTGTTTTGCCAAGTTTCTTGCTGATCACCTTAATACCAAACCCTATCATGTTACATGCTTTAACTGACTCTTGCACATTCGAGGACAGTCATTGCGGACGTCTTTTACCTCCTCCCGGAAACCCTTCATCAACCTAGGGATAGCCTCAAATGCAAGGATCTGCACCAGAAGACAAATGCTTCAAAAATATATAGTTTCAAAAAACCATTACCAAAACCATTACTAAAAAAACCAATAACAAATACCAATAACTCTAACGGAACAATGAAGCTCGACAAACTGACATTCAGGTTGGCAACATTGTTCTTAAATAAACGAAACATCCGCCTAACTTCCTTGAGATTATCGAAGAAGGAATATCTCCCCCCACGGGAATGACACACAGTCGTCAAGGCTGCTGACAATCCGCCTCAAAAACCTGTCAACCGATGTTGCTTGTGGCCCTCTCTTTCCACTTCCTTTTATCACCAAAGTCAGAAAATACAGTACAGCCATCTTCAACCTATCCCTAGAATATGTGTGCATCGACATAAACTTCTTCTTCACTGCCTCTTGAGTCACTTTGGCCTTCTTGAAATGCTTGGTCATGAAACTCAAACTCCCCATCCCTTCATAGTTATTCGGATACCGATGGCAGTGCAAACATGAAAGCAAGGCATGCTCTCTCAGTGAGTACCTTACAGGTACACCATTGACCACAAACCACAGTTTCTTCGTCTTCTTTATCCGAACCATTCGCACCAGTAGCAACCACATTCCCATCGTCTTGTGAAACACATCTCGTGGCATATGGAAGAAATGACCAAACTGTGGATGGTCATAGAACAATTGTTTCTTAGGCGGTCTAGCATCTTCTCCAAGTTATCCACTATTTCTGCTAATATAGCACCTAGTCGCAATCTTAATGGTCCTCGTGTACTCACTTGGCAGAAGATACAAGCTCTCTGGTGGGATCACTCCCGGTCCACCATTTTCAGATTCCTCAATACACAAAAAAAATCAACAGCAATACACATTAATCATAATCAAACCAAAAAATAAACATTAATCAAATATCAAAATTATTACATACAGTACAACTACCAGGAAAACAAAAAAAATTATAAAATAAAACTAAGGTTTTTACTGAATACGAGTCTCACTCAACACACGTAAAATTCTAAAACTAGAATATGCCAATGAAAAATCAATATCCAATCAGGCACAACAAACTATTTTAATAAGTTAAACTAGTTAAACTATTTTACAATACCCATTTCAATCAATACACATCTCAAAATTAATCTCATAACATTCATCTCAGAATACACACGTCCACAAAAATAGATTCAATCAAACAACGAAAAACCAATATTAAATCACGACAATCATACACTCACATAAATAATTCAACAAATAGTTCAACTATCTGGCATTAGACAACTTTCAATCAATTAAAAAATCTCAGAAATTATCTCAGATACTAAGATTCATTCAGACACTAGCAGAACTGTATGTAAATCCAACAATCACACTCAAAATTGTATCAAATCATGAGCATCAAACAATCATAGAACTACATTCAACGATTTCAAAACTTTATCAGATGTAGTATTATCTCAAATGTAAACCTATTTACATAGGTACAACTAGTTCAACAATTAGTTCAACTACCTGAGATTATACACCTTTCTATCAATACAAATCTTATAAATATTCTGAAAACCTTCATCTCATACTACACAAAACAATCTCAAAAACAAGATTCATTCAGACAATCAAAACTATAACCAATCACGTAAGTCCAACAATCACAAAACCACATGTAATCTAATATAAAAATCATAGACCCACATGCAATCCAAAACTATTTTCAATCATGTTAATCAAAGAACCACACATCTATAATCCATAAAATCACCACACAACACACAATTCTTAATAGTACAACTAGTTCAACCCTAGTCAACCCTAGTTCAACCTATTTGACTTTGAAAATTAGGTTCATAATCACTTACAGATGCGTCTCCTGCCTCCTCGTCTTCCGACTCATCGTCTTCTGAGTCATCTTCCTCGCTTCCTTGGTCTACCAACTCCACCTTTTCTTCTACAATTTCCGGATCTCTCACCGGAGAATCCACTCTAGAGTCAACTGGAGGATCTCCTGCTGGTTCCGCCTTGGTTATAACTGGTGGTTTCGCCTCGGTTTCAACTGGTGGCGCTTCCGTTTTCTCCGCTGGTTTCGTCGGAGGGAACAGACCCGCTGTAAATCCACAGAAGCCTCCTGCTCCTCTAAAATGCGCCACGTTCTTTGTTCGAGCCATAAACGTCACCAAGTTTAGTCCTCCAAAAATACAAGGAAAGGAAAGAAAAGAAAAAAAAGACGAAATGGATGGAAAGGAAGAGAAGACGAGAAAGGAAGATGAACAGCTTTCACCGTTGAAGAGACGAGAAGAGAAGTTGAAACTTTTCGCCGTTGAGAGAGACGAGAAGAGAAGTGAGCGTGAAATGAGACAGATTTCAGGATTACGGTTATATTTCTGGTATTTTGTTTCGCGGTTATTACCCGTTTAGTCAGGTTTCCGGTTTAATTCAATTGAACATTTGCTTCTCGGATCATGTCTACTGAGTCACGGGTTCGGGCGGATCCAATTGGTTGAATCACGTAATTCTTTTAAAACGAAGACAACATGGTAAAACACCTTTTTTAATTAATACTTGATTTATTTTAATAAAAAAAAATAGGAAAGTAAATCAGACCCATTTATCTGGAATGAGAGCAATGTAGTCATTCGCCCAGCTCAAGTCTCATTGTGAAACCTAATGAAGCTTATGGATTGATGGGTATCTTGAATGGTGTAAACGAATATAAAAACATTGATCAAATGATATCTTTTCAAAAGAAGAATTCAAACGATCTTCCATAAAGATATGATCATGAATAGTATCATCTTCAAAAGGGTATCCAAAAAAAGCTCATGAAATCAAACAACAATAGAAGTACAAAACAGAACTCAATTTTGGGTACTCAAAAATCGCAATTAGGTTAATCAATATCAAACACATACGGAAAAAAAAACCCCCAATTGGTTCTCTTACTTGGGTTTGCGACTGATCTGAGCTTGATATATCAGAAGGATCTTGGAAACCTCACATTACAGACTCGAGAGAGATATGAAATGATTATGAGATCAGAAAGAGTTGATTTGAGAATCAATTGCAGCCAAATGTTTTTTCAGTCTCTACCCCAATGAAAATGCTCAACCTTTAACATTCTCTTTTTTATTTTTTTGTCAAGATATAAATACTCTGTACGTATGATCGAAATTTTAATCAAAAATATTCATCCTTATTGTTTATTGATAAGCTTATTGGGATTCCGTTTAGGCAACAACAATACATCGCACCCAGTACGTGTGTGTTATCTCCTGATCTCAAGAAATTACATTAGAGAAAATGGTCGACTGGAAAAGAATCTGTAGGTAAAGTTGTAAGAACTACGAACCCGAATCATATAATAAAAAATGCGGAGCAAATGCAACAAGTGTATAACTGTTCCCTCAATTATCAACAACTGGCTTTTTGGGTTATGACATATAAAAAAAAAAAAAAAATCCAATCTTTCCCATTCTTATAAAAGATTCAGGCATTGGATTCATTTATCCAATCGAAACCGAAAGAATTTCAATAAGGGTACCTTCTATTCTACAGAAAGAATCTCTCTCTGTCTCTTATGCAGCTTCCCCTTCGCTGCAACAACTTTCTTATATATGTGGCAAACTATATTTCGGAAGAGTAAAATCTGCAGTGCTCTCTGTTTCTTTATCTCTGCTTTTTTTTTTTTTTTTTACTTTTCAACATTCTTCCTCTCTGTCTTTTACATCTCTAAAGTACCTTCAAGACCATCTGAAACTTTCGGTTTCACTACTCCAAGATGTGACAGTTCTTGATGAAGTCATTGGAGTAGTTGACGTATTTTGTCCAGAATGGCCGGAGATGCTCGAATCCAATTTCCAGCCATGGCTTTGATTGGCCATTGTAGTGGATCACTGCAGCTTTCTTTACATTCTCTATGTTGCTCATGTTCTGATAGCCTAACCCGAGCATATGCCACGACGATTCTATTATGTGGACGTGACCCTTAAACGCGATAAGTGCTGGAGGCAAGGTTCCTAGCTTCCACATTGTTAGATTCGACTTTAGATTCTGTTCCAAAGTAAATAGAGTAAGCTATTGAGGTAACTTGAGATTCTGCTCAAGAAAAAACAAAAGACTTTAGGCTACTTTGATAATCACCTCTTTAAGCCAAGAGTGATACGTTTCCCTAATATTTGTCTTTCTCCAAGCTTGTAGATCAAAGACATTCATACCATATGCCCAAGCACATTCTTCAGGATCTAAATGCTTGGCGATGAGCGGGTGAGAGAAATTGAAGTAGTTTCTTAAACGCTTTGACATCACCCATTCATCTTCACCCCGGCAAGTTTCTACTGCTCCATTGACCTTACCACCAAGGTCAACATCCCAAAGTGGAGTCAAGTCTCGCTGTACAACTATATCATCGTCTAAGAAGACCACCTTGTCCAAGTTTGGGAAAAGCTGTTCCAAAAAAAAAGATAAAAAGAAAATGAAATTGGTATATGATTACAGAGATAATTCCCATGAAGCCCTATAGCAAGTTTAAACAAGCGAATATAAATTTTACCTCCGGTATATATATTCTAAGATGGTTGAGCAAAGATATGTATTTTGGACTTCTTGACTGTAGTTTTGAAGCAAATGTTCGAGGAGTTGTTTCGGTGAGGTTTGCCCCAGTAACATGATTCCCATGGTAATAGTTCCTGACACCATTATGGCTTTCAACAGCTTCCAAAACCGGAACATTCTCTCTCGTCAACCAGTCAAACTGATGAACACCTTTAACCTCAACAATAGCAGGTGCAACAGAATTAAGCGCAAACCATGAATGCATACCCGCATAAGTTTTCTTGTCTGTAATAATATGAAAGACAATTTTCTCGGGTTTTGAAGACGACTGAACAGCAGATGTGACAACAACTGAGGCAGCCAAAATGTTGTCCGTGGACAGAATAAAATGGTGGTAAGCGTTATCTGAAAGAACAGGGAGAAGCTCTGGTGAAGGGAGCTGTCTACGAGCATGGGCATTGGAGGAATATTCATCTGTGAGTCTTAGAGAGAGACAATGAATGCCTTTGGGAATGGAGCTTGCTGCAAAGTGCTTGTTCATAAGTTCTGCAAATTTAGATTCCCTGATATCCCGTTCAAACTTCTCCATCTGTTCAAGACAGAGAGAAATCACATCAGATAATCTTCTAATTTATATGTCTCACTTTACACAGAAACAAGAAATTAACAATAATATCTTTCTGCCGAAAGCCAATAACCAAATTAACTTGAAAATTTTAAAGGCCACAGATAGATGTATTAGAATGTCTAAAATAAAAACAATGTCTGTGATTTGATGCAAGAGCATATTATGTAGGATGCATACCATGGCTCGCAACACAAGAGCAAATGTTTTTGCATCATAGTGGTTATTCTTCATATCCAAAACAAGTTGACTAAAAGAATGTGGAAGCTTCAAACCATCTGGAATATCTTGAGTGCTTACTTCATTTAGAATTTTATAAAAGTCTCTAGCTAGTCTCTACAGCAAGAGAAAACACAAGGAAAAGGAAAAATATCATTTAAGAACATGAAAAGATAATGAAAATTAGCAGATTAAAGAAAGCAACAACTCACCTCTGAATCATCTACCCTACCGAGAAGACGTGGACCTAACCGCCTCCCTAAACAATCTGAAAGTAAAGAGAAAAGAAGAAAATACTTTGATAAGACCATCAAATGAGATACATCAAGCCTCAAGAAATGAAGATACTAAGGCATATAAACGTACAGATCCGAGATATAGAATTGTAAAAGGCAAATACCCAAAATTTGGTTCAAATCTAGTTATGCTGAGAAATATGTGGATTTTTCTCCACAGAAACGAAAAAAAAAAAGGGACCAAAATTGTCATTCAGCTCCGCAATCGAACAAAATGCATTGATTGAGAAATGTGAGAAGTAGATTGTGAAACATATATGTACTCCTAACAATTAAGGTCGTACAGCTATCTGAAAACCAAGATCCTACAAAATTCATTAGTGGGGGGACCTAACAAGAGAAATCCAAAATCAACAAAACATTATTGACTTGAGCCAATCCAAGTACAATCCCAAGCACAACCATTGGATCCAACAAAACTAACAAGACGCTTGTGAAGATGGACAATAGAAGATGAAAACTTTTCCTTAGCCTGCCAAAATCCAGCTGCTAAGGAAGATCATAATTATTAAACGAAAAACGACAATCCAGAAAAGAGAATCCTAGAGTTAAGCATCAGAAAAGACAGAGATCCAAACAAGTCAATACGAAGAAGACAAAAGTACAAGGATTATAATGAAATTGAACAAAAAAGGTTTACCAATGGAGGAGCATTTGTTGACACCTTCGAGGGTAACAACAGCGGTTAGGATGAAGACAAAAGGCAACAAGAAAGCGAGGACTAAGATTGTGTGGAAGAGAGTTCTGTAAGAGATGTGACGAGCTGCGACCTTGATCTTCATCAAGTCAATAAACTCATTGCTGCTCGAAATCGTGATGCTTCTCATGCTAGGCGAAATGTGAAGCTGCATATTTGGTGGTGCAGCCCCACCACAGTGACAACAGAAATCGAATCGGAAAAAACCCTAAGTCCTGACGCACACAATAATTGCAAATCCAACATCAGATCCGATCAGATTCCGCCTCTCTGATCCCGATTTCCTCCCGATTCTCGATCTAGAGTGCTGCGTATCTCTCAAATCCGTCCCCGTTACGTTCCCTATCACTATTCTTCTTCCTTGTGGTCTTGTCGCAGACCGCATTGAGTTTCAGACCACCAGTCTAAGAATCCAAAAATTTGAGATTCCCGCCTAACTCCTCTGAGAGATTTGCTTAAAACAATTGTATACGAGAATCCAAACGGGTCTTCTCAAAAATCACGTCTTAAGCAGACATTAAGAGTCTCGTCTCACAGATCAAGATTCTAAATCGAAGAGCTAAGGAAGAAGAAGAAGGCAGAAAAATAAATAGAAACAAATGAGAGGAATCTCGAGCTTTTGTTCTCAGTGATTTTGCCGGTGGATCTAAACATATTTATTCCACAACCCCAAAAAAGCAAAAAAAAAAAAAATTATAAAAAAAAACTATAATATTTTTTTAAAAAATATATACAATTAAATTTCAAAATCTAAAATTATAATGAATTAGTATTAGTTAATTGGTGACTTGACCATGAGTTTAGGGTTTCTTTTTCAGAGAGCTAATTATATACATTGTCTTCACCTATTTTCATGGCTAAGAAAGAGTTTTGCTTTTTCATCTTTCCTCTTAAATGATTGATATAAACTAATTTTGATCAAACAAAACTATTAAAATTGACAATTCAACTCAGGGATTAACATAAATGACTAGTAGTGTATTCCATTCAAGATAATTAGACAGATAATTACTACATCTTAACATCTTGTTAATGTTTTATACTATGAAATCAGGAAAATAAAACAAATTCTAAACTCTTTTTTCCATGGGTCAGTTTGGCCAAAACCAAAACGTGGTGAAAAGGAAAATATAATAGGGATAATATCCGAGGTAAAAGAAAAAAAGAAATAAAAAGAACTTTATAAAAACGAAATGATTAGACTAAAACTGAAAATATATTGACATCGTCCACATAAAACTTGACATGATTTACAAGTGATTATATTTTGTACGCTAGTTCAATTTAATGTATCGAAAAGAAAATTAAATAAGCAATTAATACTATTTCAAAATTAATCATAAAACACCTACAATTCTCTTTGTCGTTTTAGTTTAACATATATTTTCATATTACAAAAGTGAATTATATTAGGAATGTGGTCAAAAGTTTTGTTGTGATACCATCAAATATGTGACCAACCGACGCATTACAATGGTGATTTTTCAAACCATCAAATTTGAATCGAACCGGAATCAAAACCGAGTTAGGAAATGATATATGCATCGCTTTTCCGGAAAAACAAAAATATCTGAAACTTGAAACTTGACCGTCAAATTACATAAAATTTTGATTTGAAAATTGAAGATATTTTCAAAAACAATAAAGTCAATTTCCAATGAGTAATTTACTTAAATAGGGTAGAATTATTGATAAATTACTTAAATATATAAAAAATTTCAAAATGACTAGAATAGTTTTTAAAATTCATAATATACCGTTTTGCCTTTTTTGATGAGTAAACAAAAACGTAATTACAAAACTGCCATTAATAAAACATGCTACGTCAGCCGCCGGCTCTGACGAACTCTACTAAACTAAATGGATGCAACATGGGAGAGTTGATAAAACTTTAGTAGAGTTGATCGTGTGGTAATGTAGTGTATGGTAAAGTTACAGATAACCCATGGTTGAGTCGTTTTTTACATGGAAAATGTAATTTCTTACCATTGACAGAGTTGATCATACAAAAATGTACCGTATAGTCAAGTTATTAATGACCATAGTAGAGTTGAAAGTAAGATAATATAATGTATGGTAGAGTTTGTTTTTTATGTGGAACATGTACTTTGTTACCTTTGGTAGAGTTGATCGTACGAAAATGTAGTATATGGTCAAGTTACAGATGACCCATGGTAGAGCTCATTTTCCTCATGGAAAATGTAATTTTTTCCCTTTGGTGGAGTTGATAGTAAGATAATATAGTGTATGATAGAGTTTGTTTTCTCCGTGGAACATGTACTTTGTCACCTTTGGTAGAGTTGATTGTACGAAAAAGTAGTGTATGGTCAAGTTACAGATGATCCATGGTATAGCTCATCTTCCTTGTGGAAAATGTAATTTGTTCCCTTTGGTAGAGTTGATAGTAAGATAATATAATGTATGGTAGAGTTCATTTTCTCTGTGGAACATGTACTTTGTTACCTTTGGTAGAGTTGATCATACGAAAAAGTAGGGTATGGTCAAGTTACAGATGACCCATGGTAGAGCTCGTTTTCCTCGTAGAAAATGTAATTTGTTCCCTTTGTAGAGTTGATAGTAAGATAATATAGTGTATGATAGAGTTCTTTTTTTCCGTAGAACATGTACTTTGTTACCTTTGGTAAATTGATCGTACGAAAAAGTAGTGTATGGTCAAGTTACAAATGACCCATGGCAGAGCTCGTTTTCCTCGTGGAAAATGTAATTTTTTCCCTTTGGTAGAGTTGATAGTAAGATAATATAGTGTATGGTAGAGTTTGTTTTCTCTGTGGAACATATACTTTGTTACATTTGGTAGAGTTGATCTTACAAAAATGTAGTGTATTGTCAAGTTGCAGATGACCCATAGTAGAGCTCATTTTTCTCGTGGAAAATGTAATTTGTTACATTTGGTAGAGTTGATAGTAAGATAATATATTGTATGGTAGAGTACGCTAATATAGTGTATAGTAAAGTTATGTATGACATATAATAGAGTTCATTTTCCTTGTTCAAAATGAAGTTTGTTACCTTTAGTAGAGTTGATAGCACAATAATGTAGTGTACGGTAAAGTTACAGATGACGCATAATAAAGTTTATTTCCTCGTTGAAATGTAGTTTGTTACCTTTAGTAGAGTTGATAGCACAATAATGTAGTGTATGGTAACGTTATAGATGACACATAATAGAGTTCATTTTCCTCGTTGAAATGTAGTTTGTTACCCTTAGTAGAGTTGATAGCACAATAATATAGTTTATAGATGAATCATAGTAGAGTTTGTTTTCTGTAATTTATTACCTTTGATAGAGTTGATAGTACACTAATGGTAAAATTACAGATGACCACCGACCATCCATGGTAGAGTTCTTGGCCTTGTTGAAAGTCTTATTTGTTACCTTTAGTATAATTAGGTGCCTTCGTAGAGGAGGAAAAAGGCTAGTCTCACAACCACTATTCTAACTACAGCAGTTGATGAGGTCCTAAAGGTATAACAGAGTTAATTTATTCTTGGTAGAGTTCATACTAATGTGGTAGAGTTAATTTATTCTTGGTAGAGTTTGTAATAATGTGATAGAGTTCATACATACTTAGTAGAGTTTATTTTGTTTGTTAAATTACATACTAGGATTGAGGAAGCTAGGCAGTACAATGTTGTTCACTCTCGGATCATCATGTTGTCCACTCTTGGATCATCATCATCTTCTGGCCAAACAGGGAAGATGTCAGCCAGAGGCATTGGACGTAGGTGCCTTATGCGTACCTGAAAGAGAAAAAGAAATAAACTGATATGATCCTAAGGATGATTAGGATCAGAACAAAATGTACTCAAGCCGTAATGGACAAAACCGGGTTGCACTTGTTAGATGAAAGTTGAAAAGGCGCGTCTTAAGGAATATGTAGATGGGTTTTCGGTGGTTGGTGATGTCTTGGAGTCAAGCAAAGGTGAGGCTTGACTTTAAGAAACCACAAATGAACGACGGAAGCGATTTGGTGGCAGCGGAATGAAATGGAAGTTGAATGGTTGGAATGGAATGAGTATGAATAGAGATGGATTGAATCGAACTACCAAGAGTTGTGTAAGACTCTTAGTCTTCAAAATCTCACTAATAATCTGAATATTGCACACCAAAGAACTAGTAAGCTAGAGGAGAACCTCAATGATCAAACCGTAAAGTATTATTAGAAAATAAGAAAGTTTGATGAAGATTACAACTTAGAAGCTAGTGTTTATATAACCATAGAAAATTGGCGGTGCCATTAAAGGATGGGTGGTGTCATTAAGGCCTTTGACTAATTTAAAACATGACAATCCATTCTTGTGACTTGAACTCTTGAATCTTCTCTTCACCAGTTTTTATAAGCCTTTATAAGCTTTTATAAAACATGTTATAAACTTGTTATAAGCATGTTGTAAGCATGCTGTCAATGGGGTTGTAGTGTAAATGTGTATTAACATTCCTCGTTAAAAACCTTGAGCTAGAAAACCCAATGGGACAAAACTAGCAACAAGGAAAAGAGTGCAAAAACACACACCTCCCATTGATAACCCTTAGTCGGCTTGAATCACAACCAATATGGTCGGATAAGCCATAAAACTAAGGTTTCTTGAGGCTTGAAGTAGCATTGTGCTAACAGCCTTCTCAAGTATCTTGGCTTTAGCTCGAGTAATGGGTCCAATTGACAGCTCCAATGCTTGTTGTGCCTCCTCGGGTTCAAGCTCCAAGTCATCTTCTTGTGCCAGTTCATGTTGCTGCTCCATTATCATATCATTCTCGCCCTCTTGAAAAGGATTTGACCTCAAATCCGCATCATGTAAAACAAAAAAAACCAAGTCAGCAACATTAAAGCTATTACTCACAGTATACTTACCTTGAAGATCTATTTGGTAGGAATTGTCTTTGATCTTTTTGATGATCTTAAAAGGACCGTCCATTCTTGGCATCAACTTTGATTTTCTCTCATTTGGGAATTGGTCTTTCCTTAAATGTATCCAATCTGAATCTCCTTCCTTGAAACTCATCTCTTTACGTCTCTTATTGGCTTGCTCTGCATACTTCTTTGTTGTTTCTTCAATATTTGCTTTTGCTTTCTCATGAATTCGCTTAACATGCTCTGTTTTCTTTTGTCCATCCATGCTTAATCTCTCACTCAAAGGTAAAGGCATTAGATCCAAAGGAGAGATGGGATGGAACCCATAAACACTTGCAAAAGCTGAAAACTTAGAAGTTGAATGCACGAAATGGTTATATGAAAATTCAACATGCGGCAAACAATCTTCCCAAGTCTTAATATTCCTTCTAACTAGAGCCCTGAGAAGAGTTGACAATGTTCTATCAACTACCTCAGTTTAACCATCAGTTTGTGGATGACAAGTAGTAGAGAACATTAATTTAGTTCCTAGCCTAGACTACCACGTTTTCTAAAAGTAACTAAGAAACTTAGCATCTCGATCAGAAACTATAGTCTTAGGCAATCTATGTAAGCGCACAATATCCCTAAAGAACAAGTTAGCAACATTTTTAGCATCATCTGTTTTATGACAAGGAATAAAATATGCCATTTTAGAGAAGCGTTCTACTACCACAAAGATAGAATCACGCCCTTGTCTTGTCCTAGGCAAACCAACATTAAAATCCACAGATATATCATGCCACAGATGTAAAGGAATATGGACTGGAGTATACAAACCGTGAGGTTGTGTTTTAGCCTTAGCCATTTTACAAGTTGGATACCTAACACAATACATCTCCATATCCTTCTTCATGTGCAACAAATAAAACTGCTCTTGCATAATATGTAACGTTTTGGCCACTCCAAAGTGTCCCATTAATCCTCCTGCATGAGCTCCCTTGACAAACAATTCTCTCAAAGAAGAGTTAGGAACACTCGATCGATTTTCATAAAATGAAAATCCATCATGTCTAAAATATTTGCCAAAAGCGAACTTCTCACTTGATGCATAAGCCTCCTTAAAATCAGAATCATTAGCATGAAGAGACTTAATATGTTCAAAGCCAAGCAACTTAACTTCAAGAGTAGAAAGTAAGGTCTACCTCCTTGATAATACTTCGACAACCACATTATCCTTACTTTTCTTGTACTTGATGACATATGGAAATGTTTCTATGAATTCAATCCACTTGGCATGCCTTTTGTTGAGTTTTTGCTGACCTTTTAGATGCTTTAATGACTCATGATCAGTGTGAATGACAAAATCTTTAGGCCACAAGTAGTGCTGCCAAGTTTGGAGGGATCTCACAAGTGCATAAAGCTTCTTGTCATAAGTAGGATAGTTCAGTGTAGCTCCTCCAAGCTTTTCACTAAAGAAGGTGATTGGCTTTTTATCCTCCATCAGTACAGCTCCAATTCCCACACCTGAAGCATCACACTCAATCTCAAAAGTTTTAGTAAAGTCAGGTAAAGATTAAATAGGAGCATTAGTAAGTTTCTCCTTCAAGGCTTGAAAAGCTTCTTCTTTTTGTGACTCCCATTTGAATCCAACATCCTTCTTGATTACGTCTGTGAATGGTGCAGCCAAGGTGCTAGAGTCACGCACAAAGCGTCTATAGAATCCAGCTAATCTATGGAAGCTACGGACTTCACTAGCTGATTTTGGACTTGGCCACTCTTTGATTGATTTGACCTTTTCCTCATCCACTCTAATTCCATCTGCACTTACAATACCTAAAAAGACAAGGTTATCCATTCCAAAAGTACACTTCTCAAAATTAGCATAGAGCTTCTCCTTTATAAGCATTTCCAAAACCAATCCTATGCTCTACATGCTCTTCTAGACTCTTGCTAAAGACTAGAATGTCATCAAAGTATACTACCACAAAAACACCTATAAACGATCTCAAGACATGATTCATCAACCTCATGAAGGTGCTAGGTGCATTTGTTAATCCAAACGGCATAACTAACCACTCATATAACCTTTGTTTTGTTTTAAATGGAGTTTTCCACTCATCACCTTCTCTCATCCTAATGTGATGGTATCCACTTATCAAATCTACCTTAGAAAAGATTTTAGAACCATGTAATTCATCAAACATATCATCTAGCCTAGGGACTGGGTGGTGATATTTAATCGTAATGTTGTTAATGACACGGCAGTCCACACACATCCACCATTTGTTATCCTTCTTGGGCGCAAGGAGAACCGGTACAACACATGGACTCATGCTTTCTCTAATGAGCCCCTTCTCCAAAAGCTCGCTCACTTGCTTCTCAAGCTCCTTGATCTCCATTGGATTGGTTCTATAAGCGGGTTTGTTGGGCAAAGTAGCTCCGGGTATGAAGTCAATTTGATGCTCAATACCTCTAATGGGTGGAAGACCATGAGGACTTTCTTCAGGGAAAACATCTGCATAGTCCTGCAAAAGTTTAACAATAATGCTCGGAAGTTCCAGCTTTAAATTATCCAAAGTTAGTCAGCTTTCTTTAATCATAATCAAAGCAATGGATTCAGTACTCCCTTTGGTTTGATCCTTTGAAGGTGGAGTAGTAGTGGTGGCTGCATCCTTTTGTCTCATCAAAATCTGATCCAAATACACCTCATGGGGAGTCATTGGGATGAGAGTGATCTTCTTACCATTAAGCTAAAGACTATGTGTATTTGTGAACCCATCATTAACCATACATCGGTCAGATTGCCAAGGGCGTCCAAGAAGAATGTGACAAGCTTCCTTAGGTAATACATCACAAAGGACCTCATCCTTGTACTTTCCAATGCAAATGGGAACTCGAACTTGCTTCTTAACCGACATTTCTCCTTCATCATTCAACCATTGTAGCTTATATGGTCGTGGGTGTGCTAACTCCTTAAGATAAGCTTCTGAACCATTGTCTTGCTAGCCACATTAGTGCAACTCCCACCATCAACAATCACACTACAAATCGTGTCCTTAACCATTCATCTTGTATGAAACAAGTTTTTCCTTTGCGCTTGATCTGAATCCTTAGTAATAATACTAAGAGCTTGCATCGTCACAAGTAATGGACCTTTTAGTGGCAGCTCACCATCATCATCAGTCTTCTCTTCAGACTCTTCATCATCAGATTCTTACTCTCCCTCAGCTCGCAACAAGATGATACGGTGATTTGGACATTCATTTGCATAGTGTCCCAAACCATGACACTTAAAGGACTTGAAATCTCTTGCCCTTGAAGTAGACTTTGGTGGCGCTTTATCTTCTTTAGTCTGACCTTGGTGGAGCTCCTTAAATGCAGCTGGTTTGTTCTCCACCTTGGCATTTGTTTTTAAACTCCTTTTGAAAACCGGTTCTTGAATCCTTAGCATAGCTCATCCGATTGAAGTTGTAGCTTGAGCGACTACCTTTCCTCTTTAGTTGTTTTTCAAACATCACAGCCTTATGTAGAAGCTCCTCAATATCCTCATAGTCACTGATCTCCAAAAAGTCTATAAGCTCATGGTTAAGTCCTCCCAAGAATCTTGACATAGTTGCCTCACTACTTTCTTTAACACCAGCTTGCAACATCAATGTCTCAAATTCTTGGTAATATTCTTCTACGGTTTTAGACCCTTGAATCAGATTTCTCAACCTTGTGTGCAGCTCTCTATGATAGTGGCTGGGAACAAACCTCTTCCGGAGTAGTTGCTTCATCTTCTTCCAACTACGGATAGGTAGTTCTTTGTTCTTCTTTCGTGTTGTCACAAGTTGATCCCACCAACTAAGAGCATAATCATAGAATTTTGTGGCTGTATAATGGACGTTACTCTGTTCTGAATAATATTGACAATCAAAGTTCGATCTTTTTCTCCCACTCAATGTATGCATCTGGATCACTCTTACCATGCAAAGCGGGAATCTTGAGTTTAAGACCATTAGGAGCATTGTTTTGTTGATTTTCTACAGTTCTAGCTCTCCTCCTACTATGGTGGCTATGATGAGAATGTTTACTTCCATAGTAATCCGTAGAAACAGCCTCATTCTCTGATTCTTCTTGCTCATCATCCGGTAAGAACTTTTCTATAGTGTCCTTTTCACTAGCCTCACCCCGTTCATGCCTTTGATACAGAATGGTATGTTGTTCTCTTCTAAGAGCGTCAAACATCTGGTGCATCATGGTCTTTAAGTTAGCCGTGACAGCTTCGATCAATAGCTTGTTGTTTGGTGCGATGTCTTCAGTCTAATTTTCCACCATTTTTCTACAACACAAGAAGAGAGAATGCGAGTAGTCTGTTTTGGAAAGATAAGAATCAAATAAAAATTAAATGAACTACTCTTCCCTAGTCCAAGTTAACTTATTATCCGATTTTAAAGTTTGCACTTCCCTAAGTCTATTTAAATTATCTCTTTTAAAGCAATAGACTAAAGAAATGCGGACTCTTAATGTTTTTGACCAATCAACTAGAATATAAATAGACAAAACATATTAATCAAAAATCAGAAAGGTTTCGACACAACCTTGCTTGAGGTGGCTCTGATACCACTTGATATGATCATAAGGATGATTAGGATCAGAAGGGAACATACTCAAGTTGAAAAGGCGCGTCTTAAGGAATATGTAGATGGGTTTTCTAGTGGTTGGTGATGTCATGGAGTGAGCAAAGGTGAGACTTGACTTAAAGAAACCACAAATGAACGATGGAAGCGATTTGATGGCAGCAGAATGAAATAGAAGTTGAATGGTTGGAATGGAATGAGTATGAATAGAGATGAATTGAATCGAACTACCAAGAGTTTTGTAAGACTCTTAGTCTTCAAAATCTCACTAATTATCTGGATATTACACACCAAAGAACTAGTAAGCTAGAGGAGAACCTCAATGATCAAACTGTGAAGTTTTATTAGAAAATAAGAAAGTTTGATGAAGATTACAACTTAGAAGCTAGAGTTTATATAACCACAGAAAAAGGGCGGTGCCATTAAAGGAGGGGTGGTGCCATTAAGGCCTTTGACTAATTTAAAACATGACAACCCATTCTTGTGACTTGAACTCTTGAATCTTCTATTCACCGGTTTTTATAAGCCTTTTATAAGTTTTTATAAGATATGTTATAAACTTGTTATAAGCATGTTTTAAGCATGTTGTCAAGGGGGTTGTAGTGTAAAGTGTGTGTTAACATGCCTCGTTAAAAACTCTGAGATAGAAAATCCAATGGGACAAAACTAGCAACAAGGAAAAGAGTGCAAGAACACACACCTCCCATTGACAACCCTTAGTCGGCTAGAATCATAACCAATGTGGTCGAATAAGCCATAAGACTAAGGTTGCTTGAGGCTTGAAGTAGCATTGTGCTAACAGCCTTCTCAAGTATATTGGCTTTAGCTCGAGTAATAGGTCCAATTGGCACTCCAAAGCTTGTTGTGCCTCCTCCGGTTCAAGCTCCAAGTCATTTTCTTGTGCCGGTTCATGCTGCTGTTCCATTATCATATCATAAAGGTCAGCTCTTCTAAACTAAGAACAACTTATCCAAGTTCAGAGAAACTTTACCAATAAGAGAATCAACTCTAGCAAAAAGAGAATTAACTCTAGCAATGTTTGATCAACTTTGCTAAACCAGAATCAATGATACAAACTCTATTACTCATCAAATGAACCCTACTTCACTAACAAAAACTTGTGATAACCAAAGTCTACCAAACCGTTACCAAACTCTACCATTCAAGCCAAAATTACGATTCGAACTCTACTACTCATAAAAGAACTCTACTACACTAACAAAACTCGTGATGAACTCTTCCAAACTATAATCTAACTTTACCAAACTGATACACGCCTCAAGGTGCTTTTCCAAGATTGATGGGAATGGATCTTAATCAAAGGGAACCGTGTGTACTTTCTTTGATAAGAAGATGATGTGGAGCAGAAGTGGTGGAATGAAGAGCGATCCACAAGAAGAATGGTAGGCTTCTTGATACACTCAAACACACTCTCGATCAAGGGGAATCCTCTCAAGATCTCAACGTGTGGTTTGAACCTCTAGACAAGCAGCTAAGCTCTCTAACGGCTAGGTTTTCTATAGAAGAAAGTTCGATCTTTAATGATATGCAAAAAGTTGAATAGGTTACATGGCTGCAAGGGGGACCTTATAAATGGTCCTATCAGCTAGCCCTAAGACCGACTCAAACTCAAAAGAAAGCAAATACAATATGGGTCGCAGCCAATTAACAAACAAGAAACAAAACAAACAAACTAAAGTTCAATGTGTGGCATTGCTTCACAAGTTGAAGCCTCTGTCCACTTTATTAATAAAAAGGCCTAGAGACTCTAAGACTCTCTAACCTATGGTGTTGGAGCCATTGAGCTTGGTGGACCTGCAAACACATTTAAATTAAACGCAAAACATACCTTGTTGGACCGAATGAAAGGCCAAACATTGTTGGTTGCTTCCAGCTCAAGTCTTGACGGTTCTTGGCCCTCTTGATCAGCTTCTTAAATTTCTTGAATGTCTTGGTTCTCTTCTTGACGTGTGGCTTGGTCTTGGCTTGAGTTCTTGGCTGCACTTCTTGAAAAGACTTCAATATGGCTCTTGTCGATCTTTTTCCTGTCCAATGCGGTAGCTGCACGGTTTGGTAGTGCGGAACCGGGCACAAAGTCGATCTGATATTCTATGCCTCGGATCGGTGGTACAGCAGCTGGTGTTTCCTCTGGAAATACATCCTTAAATTGCTCTAAGAGCCCACGGATCCTTGGTGTAAAATCTGCACAAGACATCTCAAGACAAACATTCTCTTTGAAGAGCATTAGTAGCATAGTTTGCTTGGCACACAAGGTTTTCTCTATAACACTTGGAGTTACAAAGAGAGAAGGTTTACTTACCTTGGTGGACTGAACCATCTTCAGCTGAAGCTCATGCACTTGTGCTTGTGTCAAAGGTGTCAAGCTACACTTGCGTTTGTCATGCACGAACGAGTAGAAATTGGTGCAGCTATTGTGTAGGGCCTCTTTGTCAAACTGCCATGGTCTGCCGAGTAAGAGGTGTCCAGCTTGCATGGGAGCTACATCACATAGTGCCTGGTATTGGTATGTTCCAATACTGAAAGGCACGGTCACTTCCTCGGAGGCTTTGATCTCCATCTTATCGTTGAGCCATCTTAAGTGGTATGGTCTTGGGTGCTTTATGGTGGTGAGACCTAATTTCTGAACCAAAGACTTGCTAGCCATGTTAGTACATGAACCACTATCTATATTCAGACTACATACCTTGCCACTTATGGTACATCTCGAGTGGAAGATGTTTTCTCTTTGTGCGGTTTCAACCGGCACAACCATAAAGCTAAGAACACGGCGAGCTACAAGGAGTTCTCCTACGTATGGGTAGGCTATAGTCTCCTCAGTCTCTCCTACTGCTACATCTACCTCCATCTCGTCCTCATCTTGTGATTCATACTCTCCTCCATTGGTGACAATCATTGTCCTTCATTTTGGACACTCTCTAGCCATATGTCTGTGACCTTGACACTTGAAACACACAATGTTACGAGTTCTAGTAGCATTTGAAACTTTACTAACCCGAGGTCTTTGACTCTCGGCTGGTTCTTGATCAGCTTTCTTGTAACGACTATCTTACTCAATAGCTTTTCCTTTGTCTTGCGGCCTAGTGGTGGGTGTGGTCCAAGAGTTGTTGTTCTTGGTGCGGTTGGATGTAGCCGTCTTTCTCTTGATGTGCTGCTCAACTTGTATGGAAAAGTAAAGTAACTCTCTCAACTCATGATATGGCTGCCTCTCCACTTTTCTAGCTATTCGGTCTTGTAGACCATCCAAGAATTGAGCCATAATAGTCTCCTCATGTTCTTCAGTTTCTAGCCGATTCTTCAAGCTCTCAAATTCTTCAAAGTATTCCTCCACGGGCCTATTTCCCTGAACCAACTTACAAAACTTTTTCTGTAAGTCTCTATGGAAATAAGGAGGCACATACCTTTTTCTCAAATTAAACTTCATCTCTTCCCAAGTGGTGACTTGGTTGTAGTGATGGCGTCTACGTTTGGCCATGTCACGATCCCACCATGACAAGGCGTTGTCCGTGAGTTAAGCAGCAGCAAAGCTCACTCTTTTGTGGTCAGCATAATGGTAGCACTCAAAAATGTACTCTATTCTCTTCTCCCGATCGAGGTACGCTTCCAGATTGATCTTACCGGCAAGTATTGGTATGGTAAGCTTTGGATCGATATTGGTGCGTACCGGATCATCCCGCTCACGTCCACGATGATGTGGATCTCTTCCTCGTGTGGTACGATGTCTAGGTGGTGGATCATCTGGGTCTAGATCAAGTTCTTCATCCCGGCAAGCATCCATTTCATCATCACGGGAGTGTACGGATACACGAGTGTTCCCCAATCTCGGCTCCAAGCGGTCCATACTTGTGTTGATGGCTTGAAGTTGAGCTTGGAGTTGAGCCAATGTCTCAGCTATGCTCGGAGTATTGGCTTGATTTTCCATGTTCCTACACACGAAAATAAGTAGTAACTTTTCATTTTTAAAAAAAAGGTAAAACGTGAAAAATGGAAAACACGAAAATGGAAAGAACAACTTAAGGAAACAATAATATTCTCTGCACCCTACACAAGTTTAGAGATCAAACAACAGATTTCTTTGTCTTCTACAATTGAAAACTAAGAACCTTAACCGTCACGAACAAGTTATAACTCGGATCTAATGAAACAATATCTCAAACAAAACGGAAAATTCAACTAACAACCTATGCGATAACGGTGAAGCAAATATTGAAATAAAATAAGATAAAAACAAAAGAAAGGGTAGATACAACCTTCAAGGAAACCTTTGGATTTGATACCAAAATGATACACGCCTCAAGGTGCTTCTCTAAGGTTGATGGGAAATGGATCTTAATCAAAGGGAACCGTGTGTACGTCCTTTGATGATGTGCGGTGGAAGTGGTGGAATGAAGAGCGATCCACAAAAAGAATGGTAGGCTTCTTGATACACTCGAACACACTCCCGATCAAGGGAAATCCTCTTAAGATCTCAAC
The DNA here is from genome assembly GCA_900406435.1 of Lepidium aucheri. Taxonomy (NCBI): domain Eukaryota; kingdom Viridiplantae; phylum Streptophyta; class Magnoliopsida; order Brassicales; family Brassicaceae; genus Lepidium; species Lepidium aucheri. Next base: position 60,252 of record OVBA01000095.1, on the reverse strand, counting down.
GTGTAGTTTGAACCTCTAGACAAGCGGCTAAGCTCTCTAACGGCTAGGTTTTCTATATAAGAAAGTTCGATCTTTATTGATATGCAAAAAGTTGAATAGGTTACAAGACTGCAAGGGGGACCTTATAAATGGTCCTATCAGCTAGCCCTAAGGCCGAATCAAACTCAAAAGAAAGCAAACACAATATGGGTCGTAGCCTATTAACAAACAAGAAACACAAACAAACTAAAGTTCAATGTGTGGTCTTGCTTCAAAAGTTGAAGCCTCAGTCCACTTTATTAATAAAAAGGCCTAGAGACTCTAAGACTCTCTAACCTACGGTGCTGGGGCCATTGGGCTTGGTGGACCTGCAAACTCATTTAAATTAAACACAAAATATACCTTGTTGGACCGAATAAAAGGCCAAGCCTTGTTGGTTGTTTCCAGCTCAAGTATTGACGGTTCTTGGCCCTCTTGATCAGCTTCTTGAATATCTTGAATGTCTTGGTTCTCTTTGTGATGTGTGGCTTGGTCTTGGCTTGAGTTCTTGGCATTCTTCGCACTTCTTGAAAATACTTCAATATGGCTCTTGTCGATCTTTGTTCGGTCCGATGAAGGAGCATCATCTTCTTTTCTCAAGACGTCAGTTATAACTTCTCCTAGTTGCTCTCTAAGCTTGTGTGCTCTAGCTCTGGTCATTGGTCTGCTTGGTTCAACCGGCTTGATGTCCTCATCACAAACTATAACCTAACTCTACCAAACCATTACCAAGCTCTACCATTCAAGGTAGAATCAAAAAAATAAACTCTACTACTCATAAAAGAACTCTACTACACTAACAAAACTCGTGGTAAACTCTTCTAAACTATAACCTAACTTTGCCAAACTATAACCTAACTCTACCAAATCGTTAACAAACTCTACCATTCAAGCCAGAATCAACAATACGAACTCTATTACTCATAAAAGAACTCTACTACACTAACAAAACTCGTGATGAACTCTTCTAAACTAAAACCTAACTTTACCAAATTATAACCTAACTCTACAAAACCATTACCAAACTCTACCATTGAAGCCAGAATCAACAATACGAACTCTACTACTCATAAAAGAACTCTACTACACTAACAAACTCGTGAGGGACTCTTCGAAAATAGAGCCTAAATTTATCAAACTATAACCTAACTCTACCAACCCATTACCAAACTCTACCATTCAACCGAAATTACACGATTAATTGTACCGTACTTGAAATCCTAACCAATCTTGCTTGAACTATACCAAAGTAAACTCAGATCTGAGACAATCTCTATCATACGACAAACCTAGAACTCGAGAAACCCACAACCTAAATTCGTCAAAGACATAAACCCCATTTCAAAATCAATCCGAAACCTAATGTTGAAGAACGAAATCGATAGAAATTGAGAGAAGAAGACGGAAATCGAAAGAAATTGATTAAAGAGTAACAAAATCGAGAGAAAAAAGAAGACAAAATGAAAAGTTACCTTCGTTAAGTCGGTTGAACGGTTTGTAATGGTGAGAATAAGAAGAAATGAGAAAAAATATGGTGAGAGGAAGAAGAAACTAGAGAAGAAAAAGAGAGAAGAAAAAGAGAAAAGAGAAAAGAAATGAAGAAGAAGAAGTTTGTTTTTTTAACTTTAAAAAGGTGCACCTTTTTTTAGAATATATTTAAATAATTTTGATATAAATGTCTATTATTTGAGTAATCTTTCATTGTCAATATGTTTGTTCTTTTTCCACCGAAGACTCCAAAGTAAGTAACATAGCCAAAAAAAAATATCTAATTTGACTATCAAAAAGAGAAAGAGAGTTTGGATACCAAAAGTAACAGGACCGACACTGAGAAACCCCAAATTCTCATCATCCTCTGATTAAGAGTGTTGTCTCTTGGTGTGGCACTTCTTGTGACCACCCAAAGCAGGGGCTGATTTGAATCTCTTTGAACAGATGCTACACTTGTGTGTCTTCTTCTCTTTCGTCACACTCACAGACTCAACCTCAGGCTCTTCTTCTACTGATTCCTCTCTGCAATTCATTTTGTTCTTACTTTTGCTCACCCGATGAAACGTCTGATGACCACCTAGTGCTTGATATGACAAAAATATCTTGTTGCACAACCTGCATTGATGCTCAACGTTCTTCTTATCAGATTCAGTATCTAAATCAGAGCACTCCATAGGAAGCTCAGTTCTGTAAAACCCAGATTCCAAGTCGCCTGGTTTTTGCAGTTTCTGCTGATCCAGTTCATTCCTTTCTCCCAAGAAACTCGCTGGTTCTTTCCATGTTTCTTCCATCAGTTTTGACTTAGTGCTAAATTCACCGGCTTTTCCCAGCTTCTGCTGATCCAATTCAAACTTATGTCCTAAGAAAATCACCGGTTCTTTAAATGCCTCATGAGCAGCAATCTCTTCTCTTACCAGTTTTTGCTCATCACTCAAAAACACAGATTTAAATGCATCAGCTTTTCTCCGTTTCAGCTGATCCAAGTTGTTATCGTCTCTTAAGAAACTAGCAGTTTCATAACTACCAACACTTTCTTCCATAAGTTTGTGGCCATTACTGAAAAACCAAGGTTGAAATTCACCAACTTTACGCACTTTCTTGTTGGGCAAACAACCTGACTCGTAGCTAGCTTTAGGTGTCTCAGGATTAGCATCTACTACTGCTTCAGCAACAAGTTTCAGTTCGTTTACAGAATTGGGACTACTCTTAGACAATAGAATCAAACACTCTGCCACTTCGAATTCATCATCATTCGTAGCGAAACCAAAACGCGATTCACAAAATGTAGTAAACGAACAAGAGAATTGAGTCTTCTTGTACCTGATAAGTCTCGATCTCTTCTTTTTCTTTACAAGACTGAAGCTACTACACAGACTCTTCAACGTTTCTTCAGTAACCATCTGGTTCGTCTGAAAATGCATACCCGCTTGATGATTCGATAAGCATTTCTCGTACCGAAACCCTTTTCCACATTCTTCGCAGCGAAACAAAATCTTCTTCATCGATTCCTCCGGAGATTTCTGGGTTTTCTTCTTCGGGTTTTCTCTTAGACGGTAGTAACAAGAGAGATCTCGCTTTTGGTTCGTCGGTTCATCGTATTCTCGTGACTGAGTAATCTTGAGATTTTGTAGAACCCCGTAGATGGGTTTATCGAGTTCGTGATGCTCAATTTCCATTAGCCTCGAAAACCATGGAGATTTCGAATAAAGCAAACGATGAGGTAGACGCAGAGTAGGATGCAAGAAACAAAAGATATAGTGATCATCGAAGAAGACGAAAGAATAAGGGAGATGGCTTTGAAGCTATCAAGGAAAACGAAAGAATACAAATCTTTTGAGTTTCATTAAGTTCCCGGAGGATGAATGAGCCAGGGGAATGAAAACAGAGTGAAACAGAGAAGATGTATATAAGTGAGCTAAGGAAGAAGACAGGGGTACTTTAGTCATCCGCTCGGAAGATTCATATAAATAACAACCTATTGATAACATAATTGACAGGGGAATTTAAAATTTTCTATAATAATGACTGAGGTGTAAATGAATTAAGGAAGACTTTTATATATTTAAAATAATACTCGAAAAGCTTACAATATATCGATAACCAAAGGTACATAATTACCAACAAAAACCGAACCTAAATCTCCGTTGGAGTCCATCCGAAGAACAAAAGCGACAATTATTGATCAAAACATAGTAAATATATATATATATATATGAGAAAAACTCAACGAATACGAAAAAGAAAATGAAAAAAAAAAAAAAAGGCGGAACAGGTTTGGTTGAGTTAGGCAAGAGCAGGCATGTCCTTGAGCCACTGGTCCAATGGCTTACCAATGGAGTAAACAATAAAACCAATCTTCCTGAGTTTCTCAGCGTCCACCACGTTTCTACCATCGAAAACAAAAGCCGGTTTCTGCATATTCTCAAAGATACGCTGGAAATCGAGTTTCTTGAACTCGTCCCACTCCGTTAAAATGCAGATACCGTGAGCGTCCTTGACTGCATCATATGCATCCCAAACGACTGAGACTTGTTTCACAGTAGTGGGACTCATGGGTTGGAGATGAAGAGGATGATCCCAGTCGAATTTGTTCATGGTTAAGTCTCTTTGGATCTGCTCTTCAGTGACTTGTGGGTCGTAGATGCTCAGACGAGCTTTGTCCCCTAACAGACCTTTGCAGACATCAATGGCTGGAGTTTCTCTTGTGTCTCCTGTGTCTTTCTTGAAAGCAAAACCTAGAACCGCAATCTTTTTATTGGAGATTGTGTTGAACATGGAAGAGACGATGCGATTAACGAATCGGGTTTTCTGGTAGTCGTTGATCTTGATAACTTGTTTCCAGTACTCAGCGACTTCGGGTAAGCCGTTGCATTCACAGATGTAGACTAAGTTGAGGATGTCTTTCTGGAAACAGGATCCTCCGAATCCAACACTTGAGTTCAAGAACTTGGGACCGATCCTAGAGTCTTTGCCCACAGCATAAGAGACCTCTGAGACATTTGCGCCGGTTGCTTCACAGAGAGCAGACATAGCATTGACTGATGAAATCCTCTGGGCTAAGAAGGCGTTAGCTGCAAGCTTGGAAAGCTCGGCGGACCAGAGATTGGTGGTAAGAATTCTTTCTTCAGGGACCCATTGGGCATAAACGTCTTTCAAGGCTTTGACGGCTGCAAATCCTTCGGGTGTTTCACGACCACCGATGAGGACACGATCAGGTTTGAAAAGGTCTTCAATGGCGGTTCCTTCAGCAAGGAACTCGGGGTTGGAGAGAATCTGGAACTTGATTCCTTTGCTATTGTGTGTAAGAATCTTCTCAATGGCCTCTGCGGTTTTGACAGGCACGGTTGACTTCTCAACAACAATCTTGTCAGAAACTGAAACATCGGCGATCATACGAGCAGCGCTCTCCCAGTAAGTCAAATCCGCAGCCTTACCAGCTCCAAGACCACGTGTCTTGGTTGGGGTGTTGACAGAGACAAAGACAATGTTAGCCTCTCTCACGTGTTTTTCAACGTCGGTGCTGAAAAAGAGATTCTTTCCACGGCACTGCTTAACGACATCTTCAAGACCAGGCTCGTAGATCGGGAGCTGGTCGCTGTTCCAGGCATTGATCCTTGGCACAGAGATATCAACAACGGCTACTTCGACAGATGGACACTTAAGAGCAATGACCGCCATGGTTGGGCCACCGACATATCCAGCTCCGATGCAGCAAATCTTCACCATTTTGCTTGTAAACTGAAATACCTTCAGAAACAAGAGATTAGTGTCAAACTTCTTAGTAATTAATACCATAAACAAACACCAAACACAAGAGATGAGGTTTGGCATGATATAAGTGCATAAAGGTCCTTAGTAGTTTGGAGTAGAACTAAACTGAACGAGTTTTTGTATATAGCTGCACAGCATAATAATCAGATCCAATGATTCAAGCATTGTAAAGAATAAACTGATATACAGTTATATGCATTCAAATTAAGAACCCACAGCATACAAGAACCAAACTTGGACAGATTTAGTTTGAAAAAAAACTCAGATCCGGTTCCGTAAGAATTAGAAGATGCACAGAGAATACGTTTACGTCATCATGAACCAAAGAATGAGTGCAGCTACCAATTTAAAGCAACCCAGAGATCACATACTCATGATCATGCTTAAGCATGAGCCGAAATTCAGCAAAAGACATACACATACAGCGAGAAATTTAAATAAAAATCTCAGATCTGGTACATGCAAAAGAACCCAGTTCGAGGAAACGTAAATGAAAAAAATTACGTGAATTTTCCTCCTGCGGATCACCGAGACAGATCGAACCTGAATGCAGAAAATAACTTAACCCTCAACAGAATCACAGAAGAGTTTATGTTTTTCAGAGACGAAAAACACACAAAAATTCAAAACGAAATCTACGTGAAATAAAACGGACAAAATAGATCCAAATTGAAATATGGAGATAAAAGCCGAGATCGGATTGGATCGAGAAGCAAGAATTTGATGGTACCTTTTAGAGCGAGCTATGTAGGCTCAGGTCTACAGAGAGTATCGAAGAAAAAGGAAGTGAAATGGCTAAATCTGACAATGGAGAAGAAGAGCGGGGTGAGTTAGGAGTTTATATAGGTCTTGAGATTCCTAAAATGCCCTTGAATTCGCCAAAGAATAACGCGGTTTTAAACTTTTGGTTACTTATTTATTGCTATAACTATATTAAAATTAAATTTAAAATTAAAATTAAAATTTAGCAACAAACACTTTCAGTTAAAAAGAATTAAATGAAAGGTAGAATAAACAATGGGCTCACAATATTTGGCAGGTTATAAATACTTAAAGACACGTCAAACATTTTACATTATATCCAACCATTGGATTTCGACCAACATTAATACACTCCATCGTGCTGCCAAAATAACTAACTCTTACTTTTTCTTTCTTAACATATTTACATCAATAAATAATAAATCGTAATCTAAATCCTCCAAACTAAGTGATAGAATGTTCCCCAGTGGTTCAGATCTGGGCACTGTCGTGCATTCCTTTAGCGATAAATGTTTTTTTTAAAGTTCAATTTGGTACAACTTCGATTATCTTTTCTGGCGACTAATAGATTAAGAGGAAATGAGAATCTTTCCCTAGATCATTTGGAACATTTGGAAGGCAAAAAATGACCATCGCTTCTCCAATAGGGATACAGATCCCCGTATTATTATTCTTCAGACGTTATCAAATTATAAAGAATGGGTCTCTGCTCGACATGAATCTAAGGACCACAAAATTCCAGCGATCATATATACAGTCATCAAGAAGAGTTCACTGCCTATACCATCCATATCCAATCATAGTTTCACAGGTTATAAATGTCTGGTCGACGCATCCTGGAAGAGCTCAGACCTTTCATATTGGTTTGGGTTGGTTTTGCTTTCCAGTATCACTGGACAGAGAATATATAGGCGCACGAAGTGTCAATCGGAGTCTCTCTACTCTTTATTCAGAGATCGAAACTGTTCTTTGGGCGATGGAGTCTCTACTAACGCTTCAAATTACGGAGGTAGAGATTTCGACGGATTGTGAGACGGTGCTGAAGATTTTTGCTCGTCCAAAAGAGTGGCCAACTTTTCTCTCTTACCAGGAAGAGTTCTCAAGGTTAAACTTTTTATTTCATTATATATCTCTCTGTTATTTCCAGATCGTTAAATCATAAAGCTGATTCTCTGTCTCGTAATATTCGATAGACTGCTTTTGATTTATTGATGTAATTCTGTATGTAACTCTTGGTTCTGAATCATAATATAATTACCGTTAACAAAAAAAGACAGAATGTTATATAAATGTATATATAATTATTGTATTTGTTTTTATAAGTAAAAAAGTTCTACTCTATTGTGTATATATGTATTCAATTAATTAATATTTTTATCAAATTTTTTTCTTTTTTTCTGGATTTTTTCTATTTTTGATATCAATATTTATTCAGAAACATATTTATATATATAGGAACCAGCATAATTTAATTTATTGTTCTTGTCTTTTTCTCTCTTTATTCAAAATGGAAAAGAATATGACTGCTTTCCTAATCTCCACAATTTAGAAAATTGCTGAATAATCTCTCATTAGTTTTAGTATTACCAAATAGATACATCAAACTAGCCTTGGACATAAATATCAGAACTGAAATATCGAACCGAACCGAACTGAAACATAAGGAATCGAACCAAACCAGAACCGGTTAACTAACCGAACGGTTCCAAAATTCAAGAACCGAAAGAACCGGAACCGAATAGGTGCGGAACCGAGAATCGAATGGGTACCCGAAAGAACCGAAACATAATTATATATTTCAAAATAATTATTTATATAGAATTTACTAGTCTAAATATCTAAAATTATAACTTTAAGTCCAAATTTGTTAGTTTATTTGAACCACAATTATTTAAAAGACTAAAATATTTAATTTATATAATTAATTTATGGTTTATTAATGATTTTATTGACTTTTCAAAAAAAATTAGATAGAAATATCTGAACTGAATCCAAACCGAATTTGAATAGGTACCTATTGGTTACTTCGAGTTCGGAACCGAAACCGAACCGAACCGAAATTTGATAAGTACCCATTGATTACCATTTTTTCAAAACCAAAAGAACCGAAAACCGAATGAACCAAACAGAACCAAACCGAAGAACCGAAAGCACAGGATACATCAAACCATTAATTGTGTAGGGATTTCAATTAAAACATATATTCTTAATTGAATATACCTTTAATATCCAAATTAAATTCGATTGCAAATTAAGAAACTCTCAATTAATTTTAACAGAAAAAATATTTTTGATGAAGTAGTTTAACGTGTTTTTCTTTACTGAAATTCAATTTTACATTAGTGCTATGATCCAGAATAATAAACTTTTTTTTTAACTCAATTCTATTGTTAAAGAAACATAAAATCTACAGATATTTTAAGTAAAATAAGTAGGTCACTGGTACTGTACTTTTTTCTTGTCAATTTACCATATTAGTAGAACTTGGTGTTTATTCGACTCTTGTGTCCATGATGATGAGAAATGTAAATGTGTCAAAAATAAGTTCTATATATAATTATATACTACAATAAATAATTAAATCTGAAAACAGTAAAATCTCTATAAATTAGTAATATCGGAACATTGAAAAAATATTAATTCAGAGAGGTATTAATTTATATATAAATTAATATTATTAATTTGAAATATAAATTAATGATTATTAATTTATAGTAAATAAAATTGTTAACATTATTTTAAAATTAAGAGCATATTTATATTTTTTTTTGGAAGTTATAATTCTATTATTATGATTAATGACCTCAACTATTTTATTTCAGTAGCCTATATTTTTACAATGAAACTGATACATATTAAAATATAAAATATTTAAGAAATTTTGGCCATTTTTTATGAGATGTTATACTACAAAATCATAGTTTGAAAATAGAACACAACATCTATTTTATAGAATTAAGTTCTAGGAAAAAAATTTAGTTTTTAAGTCATATTTTTATATATTAAATTATATATATATATATATATGTAAATTTAGATGATTATTAATTTATGATATTATTGGGATTATATATTTACATAGAGGTTTTAAAATAATAATTATTTTATTAATTTATTAAATTTGATCTAATTTTACATTGATATGACTCGGGACCAGAAAATTTTATTATTTTATAGAAATTATTAATTTATCGTTCTTAACTTATGGAGGTATACAGTATTATGAAAAAAATATGAAGAAATTTGTTAACGGATACCATACAAACATATTTGAAGAATATTAAATTGCACAGTACATTATTGGTTAAAATCCTTTTTGATGCGCCAGTGTCCATATTATAGTCTATACTATACTTCCTAAAATTTGGTGTTTAGAATATAATTTTTCGTGTTTACTAAAGAAGTTTGGTGTTTAGTTTCAATAATGTACAAGTTAATCTATAATTGTTAAACCAATTTGTATGTGTCATTAAGTGAATGTATGGTGGAGTGTGGAGGACAAACTTAAGACAAAAGACTAACTGCACTTTGCTTGAAAACTCAGTTACACTTTTTGAAGTGCTTCTCAAGCTATATTTCAATTATTTATAAATATATATAACAAGAAGAGTGTGGTTGAAAAAGTATAATATTAAAAGAAAATCTAAGTCGAAACTGAATCTTTTAGAAAAATGCGAATATATTATTGGTTGACCAACAAAAAAGCTGGTTCGTATACAACTCGATTTGGTTTGCCATGTTACTTCAATTCTGTGAGTTTTATAACCCAATTTCTTGTTTGTAAAGTCGCTACTATATTAACATCTCGAGTTGCTATTTCACAAATGTTAGTTTTGTTTTTAAACAGTTATAAGTTGACAAAAAAAAAGTTTGGATAAAACAGTTATTACATATAAATCAATTTCCCCCAACTAGAGAAAGTTGGGATCATCTAATTCCATAGCTATTATACGCAACACCACTAGCTTGTTCCAACGTAGTGTAACCTTCCCAATCTAATTCACTCTTGGTCCACGCAACTTGATTCTCTTAGACTCCACCTATGCGCAAAACCCAACCACCAAACCTCGAATCATAACCACGACCACACCCACAACTGCGATCCCAAAAGCTCTCGCGTTAGGCTTAATCACTCATTCCCCATGCAACAAAGGAAGCTACGACTAGAGGAATGACCAAAGGGTAATACCAAAACATACTCTCTTATTATCCTTAACTCATTAGACGCATGACCATCTCAACAGTAAAGTAGAAACTCGCACTGTGTCAAGAAACCTTATGAGATGTAAAAGAATTTATTATGTTATTCAATCTCAGGCTGAGCCTTATATATACAACATGATCGATATATAAATTTGACCTACTTTACATATATAGATGTCGTGGTCCATATAGACCCAATACCCCTCCTCAAGGTGGAGAGTGTAGACTTAACACACCCAACTTGCCTAAAAACATCTCCACCTCGCGCTTGCCAAGAGCTTTTGTCATAATATCTGCAAGTTGTGATGTTGTGGAAACATGTTTGGTTGTGAGTGTTCCACGAATAAGCTCATCACGAATGAAATGACAGTCACTTTTTGATATGTTTTGTTCGTTCATGATAAACCGGATTTGCCGCAAGATTTATCGTCAAGAGACTGTCAGAGTGAAGCAAAACTGGTGTTGTATTATCAATTCCAAGTGTTGTTAGCAACTAGCGTATCCAAAGTATCTCACTTGTCATGTCAGCCAGGACGCAGTATTTCGCTTTAGCGAATGATTGAGAAACTCGGTCATGCTTTTTCGTCTTCCAAGGTAAAGGTGAATCACCTAATTGAATGAACCAGCCAGTTAATGATCTTCTAGTAATAGGACAGCCAGCTCAATCAGAGTCACACCATGCTTTGAGTGTGAGGTCGGTGTTAGCTTTCAGTAGAATGCCTTGTCTTGGACTGTTCTTTAAATATCGGACAACTCGTAATGCAACTTCCCAATGAGATGCTTTTGGTGACTGCATAAATTGTGATAAGATATGAATCACATAAGATAGTTCTGGTCGTGTGGTACCAAGATAAATAAGGTGTCCCACTAATCTGCGGTATTTACTTGGATCTGTTATTGTATCACTTTCCGCAAGAGCTAATTTATGGTTTTGCTCGATTGGAAAAGTGGCTGGTTTGACACCAAGCAATCCCGTCTCTGTGATGATATCAAGAGCATACTTTCTCTAGCATAGATACATTCCATGAGAGTTACGCGCGACTTCTATTCCCAGAAAATATTGTAACACATCCAAATCTTTCATGTGAAAACATGTACTTAGATAATCCTTGAACTGTGTAATAATCATCTTGGTGCTTCCAGTTATGATGAGGTCGTCAACATATACCAAAACGTGAAGATGAATATTGTTCTTGTCGTAAGTGAAAAGAGAATAATCCGGTGTTTGTTGAATAAAACCGTATTCATTTAGGGCGGTTGTGAGCTTTTCAAACCAACACCATGGAGATTGTTTGAGACCATAGAGAGACTTATGTAAACAACATACCTTGTTTTTCTCTTTTGTTTTAAAACCTGGTGGAAGTTGCATATAGACTTCTTCATCTAAGTCACCATGAAGGAACACATTGTGGACGTCCATTTGGTGCACTTCCCAATTGTTAGTCACAGCTTGTTGTAGGAATGCTCGAACCGTGACCATCTTAGCTACTGGTGCAAATGTTTCATCATAGTCTAACCCTTTGGTTTGGTGATTTCTGAGTACTACTAGTCTTGCTTTATAACGTTCAATGGTTCCATCAGCTCAAAATTTTATTCGAAAAAACCATTTGCAGCCCAGAGCTGTCTTTCCCAATGGTAAATCCGTGACAGTCCATGTTCCCAAATCTTCTAATGATACTACTTCATCTGTTACTGAATCGTACCAATGCTCGTCAACAATGGCCTGCTTATAGTGTTGTGGTTCGACTGCATTAGTGATCGTAAAAACATAAGCTTGAATAAGCAGTGGAAAATTGAGAACTGGAGACATAATTATCTAAAGGATATGGTGTTGTTGAAGGTGATGGTTCTTGTAGCAAATGAGTGACATAATCTGCCAATTTTGTTGGCGGTTTCTTTGTCCGGCAACCATGACCGACTGGTGGTGAAGGCGGATCAGTTGCATCGGGTGGAGATGTTGGTGATGTAGTGTTTACAACATCCGTATTTGATGCAATGCCAGAACTGATCTAGGTTTCAGGTTTAGTGCTTTGTTGTGATGTTGAACCGTGATAATTAGAGTAATATGTGATCGGATCAAGTGTAGGCGGTGATGAATTCGGTAACACCGGAGGCACCACCACATGTACTAATTGAAATTCATCTTCAGAGAAAGTAGATGTGGCTAATGGCGTCGGATATGAGCCTAGAACAGAGGACTGAACTGATTCTGTTTGTTCCAAAACTTGAAAAGGAAACTCTGTTTCGTTGAAAATAACATCTCGAGACACAGAGATCTTTCCAGTGTCGAGGTTGTACACACGCCATCCTTTGTTGTTAAAAGGGTACCCAATGAATACTGACTTGTTGCTGCGTGTTTCAAACTTATCCCGTCCATGTTGTTGATTATGAACATAACATAAGCACCCAAAAACCTTGAGATGATTCATTGGTGGTGGTCGGTTGTATAGTATCTCAAATGGTATTTTCCCTTCTAGCAATGGAGTTGGTGTTCTATTGATGAGATAACCAGCAGTCAAAGCACAATATCTCCAAAATTATGTAGGTAAGGTAGTTTGAAACCGAAGAGCATGAGCGACATTGAGAATATGTCGATGTTTTCGTTCAACTCTTCCATTTTGTTGTGGTGTACCAAAGCTCAATTCGTGAATGATTCCTTTAGCGGCAAAAAAATCTGTTAGAGTGATGAATTCGGAACCATTATCGCTTCGTATTGTTTTGACTTGTGTTGAGAATTGTTGCTCAACTAAGGCCAAAATTTTTTGAAGGTGACGTGGTGCTTCTTGTTTAGATGGTAAGAGATATATCCAGACAGCTCATGAGAAATCATCAAGGATGGTTAAAAAATACCGAGAACCACAAATAGATGTAGTGCGATAAAGATCCCAAAGATCAACATGTACCAATTCTAAAATAGAGCTAGATTATTTAAAATCAAAGGAAACGAATCTCTGATTTTTTTTGCACGAATGCAAACATCACAAGAACTTGAATCAAAATTAGAACTTGAAATATCCAAAAACTGCATTGTCTTTAAAACTTTGGTTGAGGGATGGCCTAAACGTTTGTGACACACATCAAGAGGTTGTTGAACAGAAGTTTGTAGAGCTGCTGCGACGTCCACTTTTGTGAAAAAATACAGCCCGTTCTCTTGTTCACCCGCACCAATCAGGGTCTTCGTTATGCGGTCCTGAATGACACAAAACTCATTAGTGAGTTGAAAAACACAGTGTCTGTCTTTCACAAGTTGATAGGCAGAAATGAGATGACATTGAAGATCCGGTACAAAAAACACATATTGCAATTGCAAATATGATCCTAAATGTACACTGCCACACTGTGTAGTCGTAGTTATTCATCCATCAGGGAGTTTAATAACCTTAGGTGACATTGTAGTTACATCATATAAGTAATCGAGATTCCCTGTCATGTGGTTAGAAGCCCCTATATCAATAATCCATGATTCAACAAAACACGTACCCGACAAACGTTCAGTAGTAGTAGATTTTTGTTCTTCAAGCAAACTGATCAGAGTTTTCCATTGGTGATTGTTTAGTCCACTAAATCCATCTGAATAGTAGTTGAACCATGAGAGACATGATTAATCTAACTTATCTCAGCCATTTTTGGTTTGGCTGCAGCAGTATTGTTGGTTGAACCTTTATTTTTCTGTCTGAATCCTCCAGACTTGTTGCGATTTTTCTTAATCCACCAATCAGGATATCCTATCTGCCGAAAACAATTTTCTACAGGATGACCTTGTTTACCACATATTGTACAGACTACAGTTCCACCTCCTCTATTTTCTGGATTTGTTTTGTATTTGAACTACAAAACTGACGCCATCAACATATTCAGAATGTATGTGACCAGCAAGCCGTGTATCTTCATCTTGTTGAATAACATTGTAAGCTTCCTCCAATGATGGGAGAGGATCACAGGAGAGAAGAGAGGATTATACTGGACCATAAATAGTGTCATCGAGTCCCATAAGGAACTGATGCAATTTGTCTTCCTCCCTTTCTTTGCGAACATCTTCCATAGTTTTTGCTTGTTGATAATCAGAGAGATTCCTCCAAAGTTTAACGAGATTTCCATACTAAGTTTCAATCGAGAGACCTTTTTGTTTGCAGTTTGCGAGTTCAGACTTCAACCTTTGAACTCGTTGTCCATTCTTAACACCATAGCGCTTTTGAACATGAGTCCATAATTCATTAGCGTCATTTGTAAAAGAAAGTGACGAAGCAATCTGATCTTCAATGGTTAAACGGATCCAAGAAACAACCAAAGCGTTGTTAGCAACCCAATCTTTGTAGTCTGGTGAATCTTCACTTGGTTGTTTGATAGATCCATCGGCAAAACCAAATTTCTTCCTTGCCTTCAAAGCCAACCGTATGTTAGCATCCCATTCATCATACTTGGAACCTTTTAGGAGTATTTTAGAGATCAATGTCCCTGGATTATCACCAGATGTGAGATCGTATGGAGAAATTGTATGACGAGTGGTGATAGTGGCACGATATCCACAATCATCACTTGACATGATTTCGATTTTGATGTAGAGAAGTAGAGAGCATCGGATATTCTAAAAAAACGATCGAACTAAAACCGCGTGTAATAGGTTAAAGCTCTGATACCATGTCAAGAAACCTTATGAGATGTAAAAGGATTTCTTATGTTATTCAATCTGAGGTTGAGCCTTATATATACAACATGATCGATATACAGATTTGACCTGCTTTACATTTATAGATGTCGTGGCATATATAGACCCAATTCACTGTTCCATACCCATAACCAAATAAAGTAACCTTCGTCCATTACCATCAAACCAGCTTTCAGACCTCTTATGCCTACTAAAAGAGGGTTTCTTCTCTCTTCAAAGATCCAAGAAAAAACTGAATCATGATCGTCCGTCTTGATTCTCTCCAAGTAAGCCACATACTGAGTAGTTCAGAAGTTGCATATCTTCATCTTAACCAGAGAAACTAAACATCTCCGCCATGTCTCTTAATTATTTTCTCAAGTTCTCTATTATTGTGTTGTGTGGCAATGTCGAGAACAATTAAACCATTCTTATTCTCGATGTTGAAGTTAATCTTAGAACTTTTCAACAACAATTTTGTAGCTTGAAGATTGTTCTCGTACATCGCGAGATGTGCATGTGTGTTACTGTCTTTGTCACTTCGGTTGATGACTCTTTTCTCGATTCACTATGCATCTTTTTGGCACAATCTTAAGATCCATCCCATGAGAACTTTGATAATGACCATTTGCTTGTTACTCTTCACTGGGACGTTGTTTTAACTAGAGTTAGCACAATAGAGATTTGTTTGTTTAGTGGATTGAATTATTCGTTTATTGAATGTGTTTTTTAGATGAATACAACAAATATTATTAAGAAAAGCTCTTATAACCGTCTAGGCTAGAAATTTATGTCGTTCGGTCTCTTCTCTTATGTAGTTCTGATGTTTTTAAGTATAAAAGATAGCTTCTCTCTTGGAATGCCTCTCAATTTATAGCTTCGAGCCTCCCCTTCTTATTGATAAGATTTTGATCTGATCTCTTTTCTTCAAGGACTCTTCTGGGAATCCATAGAATATTTCTAGAAATTATAGGATTTCATCATTTTGAGCTTGAAATGAGTTTCCTATTGGTGGATCAAACTCAATTATGTTGATAGATCGCAAGGACAAATTCCACCTCCAACAATTGTTCCCCCTAATTCAATAACCAAGATAGTTGAAGTCTTTAAATTTGAATCTTCTAATGCGTCTATTTTATTAAATTAGTTTGATTCCGTTTTCTGATCCCTTTCTCTCCTCATTCTTTTGTTAATTTTTTGAACTTTCACAACATTCCTTCAATTGTTGGGCTTTATGTCCATTTGTTTTTAACCTACTATATAAAAGGGATTTCACCTTTATCCTTACTTTCATCTCACCTAAACTTGCTAGGCGGCTTGGCTTGGCGGTTATCTAGCTTTCATCGGGTTCAGCGGTGTGTTCTCCGGCAGGCTTGGCGTGCGATGAGTTCTTCAGCAGGTTTAGCGGGTGCGTACTCTCGATGGGTTTGGTGGTCTTTCCTTCTTCTTATGAATCCCGTTTGGCAAGGGGACTTCCTTTACGGGTTCCATGAGAGAGGTTGTTGGGTCTAGTGTGGTGTGGACGGATTCGGTGTTCATGGGCGGACTTGCATGCAATGAGTTCTTGGGCAGTTCAGCGGATGACGTACTCTCGATGGGTTTGGTGGACCCTCCTTCTTTTGCTGGATACAGCTCAACAAAGGGCTTCTTTTACGGGTTTGGTTTGTGTTTTGTTGCTTAATCCGGCGGCTCGGCTTGGCCTTATCTGCTCGGCTCGGAGTCTTCATTTCTCGGGTTATTCTCTTCTTTTTGATTCTTTTTTGTGTAATACTTATCTTATCTGTCTCCTTAACATGTCATTTATGGACTTTTTTGGCGTTTGGCGAGTTCCAATCTTCTTAGGGAAAGCTTGGGTTTTCATCTTCTTTAGGTAATTAATTTGTCATTCTCTTTGTTGGGCATTAATGTGGGTAGCATAGGTCTTGCTTGTTGAATTCCTGTTAGCTTGGTCAGTTGTTGTTCATTGTTCTGATTCTTCAAGAATTTTTTGACTATATCGCGCGTTCACTTTGGCATCTATGAGACTTAGTCATTTTATGGAGACTTATTGCATGTCATGTTTTTGTGTAGACTCTTTAGTATATTTTTGTTATTAATTTTCTTGTGGAATGAACATGTGTTTCTTGTTTCTAGGTATATCGTAGAGTTCTTATGTCTGAGCAGTCGAGTTCGTCAGGATCTAGTGAGAGTAGCTCATCATTGTCATCGATTCTGGTTTGTTGTCGAATTTCGGTCGGCAGGTATTGAAACTGATGTGGTATCCAACCCTAGTGATTCTGTTGCTGCCCACCGCACTCTACCTCCAAAAGTAGTTCCTCGTCCAGTTCACTTTGGTGTTGGTAAAGGTAAAAAGAGGTCTAGAAAGACATCTGTTTCCACTCGTCCGTTGGCGAGAACAAGCAAACTCAGACTAGCCGTGAGTTAAGATAAACTAGTTTGGAAGAGAAAATCTTGCCTGGATGAAGTAGCGCTGATACCTTTGGTTAATGGCAACTTCAATATTCCTTGTTACCATATGACGTCTGACGATGTGAAGGTGAGTTTCCCATATTCCAATTGTGTAACCATTTCCCTTAGAGTTTCATGACCATCTTGTGGACGTCGCCTTTGGGAGTCTCCTTCAGGATTTTTCTGTTTGTATAAAGATTTCTTTTTGAAGTGCGGTCTTTGGTTTCCTTTGCCGAGTCTCCTTATCAAGTATTGCAGAAGGCGTCAGATTGCCATTTCTCAGCTTACTCCGCCTACTACCTGTAATATGGTTGTGATGCTTATGATTGGCACTGAGTTGGGTTTTGATGTGGATTGCGATCTTTTTAAGGCTATGACTACGATTATGCACAAAAAGGTTTTTGACGGGACCCTCTTCGTGGCTATGAGGCCTAATTGTGATTTGTTGAATGAAAAACCATCCAAAGTGACCGGTTGTAAAGACCATTACTTCTGTGTTGGGGTTAACAAAGCTTCGGTTCCGGATGTCAATGTTGATATTAGGACTGTGTGGTCTCTTATTTTGGGTAGCATTTTGCTGTTTTTCTTTCTGATTATTTTGACGTCTTTTAGTGTTGCTTATTATTTATGTTCTTTGTAGTTCGTCATTGTCTTACTGTGGATTTTTCTCATGATGACCTTGCAATCTTATTTGTATTACCGCATCTGCTGGCACAAAGTAGAAGTTTCGAGGGATTGAGTTGGTTTTGTGGTTTGATATTCTTGATCAGCGTGACAATTAGGATATTTCTGTATTATTTCAGGTTCTCTTTATTCTCCTAAGGATTCTCGATTTCTTTCCTTTATTATATTTGTGGAGAATTTCTGAACTTGGGATTTTGGACAGCTTCTTGAAAAAAGATAGACAATGGTGATGGCACTCTGAGTTACATATCGAGCCTTAGAAGGATCTCGCTCTCATACAAAATGGAGACAAAAGAAAAGGGAAAGCGGTTGATATTTCAGTCAATTCAGTTGTAGGCGAGTCTTCCAAGCTGGTTATTTTTACTCCTGCGTTTGCCACTGTGCTTATTTGTACGCAAACTTCCGTTGAGGGGACTATGTCTTCTGCAGCCAATTTGGTTGTAAAGTCTCATGGAACTGAGACTATTTTGGGGGTGAAATAGGCTGATCTGAAATTGTGTAAGGCTATTGTTAGTGTAAGGACTGGTTTTTGTTCTCCGCTTTAGTGTTACTTCTTTTGTGTAAATTTTGTTGCTTGAATTGTGTTGTGTTGAGAATGCCTTTTGATTATAATTCTTTGTCGGCTATGACTTAGAAATATTTTGGAAAAGTTGGGAAGAAGCGGGAATGAGAGGATTCGTAGCCCGCTAAATTGAAGAAGTATCAGACTCATACTTCTTTTCGAAATTCCTTCACCTTCACTCATCCTACCAAAACTTCCTCCGTTGTTAGGGATCATGCTAGATGTGTCCGTTTGAACAAGAAAATCCGTTCTTTTAATGATGTTCTTCCTCCTATGGAGTAGATCTCTGAGATGGCTGCGTATACATCGTTCTCCTATCATACTCTTTAGGTATAGGCATAGCAAACTTATTATTTTCTTCTTTTTCTTTTAAAAAACAAAGGAGAAAGAGTGAAATTTTATACTCTTCTTGTTCCTTATGTGTCTTTACTAGTGTTTCCAAGCGGTTAGTTATGTGAATGTTCTGGCCGAAGAGTATGAACGCATGTTGGCAGAGATGGGATAAGGCAATCATAAAGCTTGTAAAGCGGATGTTGTGCGTGCTCGTAATAAGTTGTTGGATGAGCTAGCTGCCGAGAAGAAGAAGATGTTAGATATGTAGTTTGCTTTTTCCAGGAAGGAAGTCACTCTTAATAACGCACTTTCGCGGGCGAAAAAGGCTAAGAAAGAGCTTAAGAAAGCCAAAGAATCTACAAGACTGGAGAGAGCTCACGTCATAAAGGAGAAAAAGATGAAGTGGGGTGGTGATAGCCCAAGCATCTGCTCGTCTTGCTAAAGTGAAGGATTACTTTGACAAGGAGTCTGGGGTTCAGGATTTACGCGCGCAGTTGAACCAAGTTGGGGGAATCGTCTATTTTCTTCTAATGCTTAAGGATTTACGGACTAACATCGTCGAGGCTCTCATTGCGTGGATCTAGAGTGATTATGTGACTCTTTCTACTCAGTATAGGGCTGTGGGCATTCCAACTCGTGATGATGACTCTCAATCATCTACTACATCAAGAGTTTATTTCCAGCCTCTTGCTTTCCAGCCTATCATTTTGGACGTGGCCATCGACAGGATTGGTCTAGTATTTTGCGGATTCTTCGTTCTTTGGTGATAGCTTGGGAGCTACGTTTGGCAAGAGTTCTGCAAGCTGGTTTGGTATGGTCATGCATGATTTCTGATTCGTTGATGGCCACTCGAGATTCAAGATTGCGATGACAGCTTGCGAGCAAGATGATAACAAGGTTTTTTACCTAAGAGATCAAATCATTGAAGCTAAGTGGTAAGAAAATGGGATTGTCGAACCAATACTCAGGAGTTGCTTGTAATCAATCTATCTACTACTAGTTCTTAGTTCAAACAACCTATCAATCTGTCACAAAGATAGGCTATGTTTTCTAGTGAGCTTGCAATCTAGCTAATATGACAAAATAGACTAAAAGACAAATTAAAAACTAAACATAAACATCCAAAATAGAGAAACACTTAAGAAACAGAGGAAGATGATAGCAATAAATGAAACTAAGATAAAAAGTATGAATCTAGAGGATTGGAGGGGTTTGATCGGCGGTAAACTTGCCGATCCAACCTCGCCAAGCTATATAAGGCGATCCCTAGACTGGGACAAGCTTAGATCAATTCATTCTCATGGTGAAGACCCCTTTCCAATCCGGCTGATCTATTACGGCGCTAGCCACGATCATACCAAATCAGAAGCTTAAAGTTCAGCCCAATACATCTAATTGCTGATCCACAATACTAAATATCTCCTCGGTGGATCAAACCATCACTCACATGGCACATGGTTTCCGATTCCATTGGCGCTAGCCTTAGGTCTCGGCCCAAATCAGATCTCTCTTGATCAGGGAGAGATCAATCTTAAGCCTAGTCATGTGAGAAGAGATTGGGGTTAGATCATGTTTGCAACGGTGAGGGAATCGGTTGATTCACATCCGATCTCCCCATCCTTGAGATCCACAAGGATCTACTCACGTCTCATGGTTTGAGAGTGGAGGATCAGAGGAGATCTCATTAGCATAAACATAAACAACAATAAAGTAAAGAGCAGAAAGTAAAAGATGAAGATCAAACTAAAATAATTCCATTCAAATCAAAGCATCAACATCAAAGTACCTTAATCAAAGCATAAATGAAAGCAACAACAAAATAGAGAGAGTTTTTCGGCTAAAACAACAGATAAAATGATAAGATAGTGATTAAGGGGTATTTATAGGGTCATTTGCATAACCCTAATGGTCAAACTAACCTAAGTCGGTCAACTAGAAATCTTACCCTCAGAGTCCTTGCGCGAGCTTGGGCATTGATGAGTGGTTCTGGTCTTCACCCTCGGGGGTTGAGGCCGAGTGAATAGTCTGAGTGTATAGGATTTGTCTCTCCTCGCAGCAGATACGTTGAGGCTGCTGACTGAGGCATCTTTTCCTGAGCGTTCCGAGCAGTCCTCGCCTTGCGATCCACGAGGAAGCGATCCGAGTTTGCACAACTTCTTTTGCCTAGCAGCTGATCCAATCATCCTTAGCTCCATTTTAAGCTCTGTTTTGCTCCTTTACCTAGAATAAACTCCAAACTCCAAATGCAAATGCAAAGAAAGCAAAACAAACCTAAAAAGACCCAAGTAATCAGAAAATCTATCTAAACGGATGAAAAACTACCTAAAACAAGACTCTGAAAATCATCAAGAATCACACACATCACAAGACTCGACAAGAA
Source organism: Lepidium aucheri (assembly GCA_900406435.1). NCBI lineage: Eukaryota > Viridiplantae > Streptophyta > Magnoliopsida > Brassicales > Brassicaceae > Lepidium > Lepidium aucheri. Next base: position 38,955 of record OVBA01000095.1, on the reverse strand, counting down.
TCCCAAATATTGGTTTGGCGATGGTCATGCGCAAATTCCAATTTGTCGAGAGTCGCTCGAGGATCAAGATTGTGATGATAGCTTGCGAGCGAAGCTGGGCAACAATTTTGAATACTAGTTTGGCGATGGCGCTGATTGAATTCCAATTCGTCAAGATCCACACGAGAATCAAGATTGCAATGACAACTTGCGAGCAACGTTCGACAAGATTACACGAAATTTAGTTTGGTGAAAGTTTGATGCCTAAGAATTGAAATTTGTTCATGAATATGAATGAGTTTGCTTCTAATGGATTACGGTGATATCTTCCACTCTCCTTCTTCTTTTTTAGTGTAAATTGGCAGAGGCCCTGATTGTGTGTCTTCTGTTAAGGGTTATCCTTAAAATTGAGTGCCGAGACAGCTTGCAAGCAACGCTTGGCAAGATCTTTTCCTTTTGAATAGAAAATCAGAGATGGCCCTAGCTTAATTGGTTTTGAAAGGGTCTTCCCTTATAACAGAATTGTCGTGACAACTTGCAAGCAACGCTTGGCAATATCCTCCCTTCAACGAGATGGCTCCGGCCAATTGTGTTTTGAGAGGGCCTTCCTTTAAAACAAAATTGTCGTGAAAGCTTGCAAGCTGAATTGTATTTCATTATCTAGTAACTATTTCATATGGTAGTTTGTTCTGGCATATTATATTTTTCCAAACAAAGTTATGGACGTCGATATCTTGTACCTTTGGGAATGACTAAACTTCTACCCATTGGTAAATAATCCATCATATCTAAAATAGGACGCTTTTGACGAGACCTTGTGGGGTTCAAAAATATTCATCGCTCATCTCATGAAGGGGTAAAGGGAGACACCTGATTTTAGGAACTCCGTTGGTGCGTGAATCAGAGGGGCATGGCATTGAAGCTTCTCGCACTTTGTAGCAAATTTCTCATAGTCCATTATCATGGTTGGTTAAAAATATTCATGTCTTCAAATTTTCATAGTTAACATTCGTCTGCCCGAATGATTTCTGTTGGCTCCTTCATGAACGCCCTACATTATCTTTTATGTTTCATCATTGTGAAGGCATGGTAGCAGCGCACCTGCTACGCTCAGCCGCAAGAGTTTTTTGTTCATCACAGTATAGTGTGCACTAGAAACTTTCAGCCGTCTGACCGCCCATCTATCAAATGGTAGTTTTCCATGTGCAATGTAAGCTTTTATTTGTTCTCACTAGTTGGACATATCGGCTACCTAAGTTGGTTTTGGGTCATCCGTTCCTTTGAGGTCAACCACCATATAGTGCCCTTTTGGGAGTTGTATACTCGATGCAACAATGCTCTCGAGCAGAGTAATCTGTCATTCTGTTGGATCTGTGGTTGAAGCTAACACTGCTAATGCATCAACCAGTGAGTTTTCATCGCACAGAATCTTGTCAAGGCGAAAGATTGAAAATCCTTTGCCATTTCCTGCACTACTTTTAGGTATGCATCCTTGCGTTTGTTTTTGCATTGTATTCTCCATTGACCTGGTTAGCAACGAGCTCTGAGTTGCAGTATGCTTGGATATGTTGGACGCACAATGCTTTAGCTAACCGTAACCCGACGATCATCGCTTTGTATGCCGCCTCATTGTTTGAAGCCGCGAAAGATAAACGGAAAGATTGTTCCAATATTTTGTGATGTGGTGATTTAAGTCGCACACATATACCCAATCCGTGTCGTGATGCTAATCCATCAACATGCAACGACCACTTTTCTTCGATAGAGGTTTTTGTCATAACGACATATGGTGGAAGTTTGTTCAAGAAATCGGCGAACACTAGTGATTTAGCGCTTGTTCGAGCTTTGTATTCGATATCATATTCACTTAGTTCTACCGCTCACTTATTTAATTTTCCTGATTGGCTTGGGCTATGAAGAATTGTGTGGAGCAGTTGGTTTGAGATTAATGTGATCGAGTGAGATTGTAAATACGGCCTAAGTTTCCTTGCAGAAACAATGATTGCCAATGCTAGATTTTCTGTTATAGAGTATCTACTTTTGACTCCATCCAACGCTTTCCTGATGTAGAAAATCAATTTTTGTACCCCACGATCTTGTCTGACCAATACTCTGCTAACTGCGGAGCTAGACATTGATACGTAAAGATATAGTATTTCTCCATTTTTCAGTTTAGCTAAAAACAATAGCGTTGACAGGTATTCCTTGAGTTATTTGAACGTGTTCTCACACTTGTCATCCTAATCAAACTGTTTTTCTTCCTCAGAAAAGTGTATAGAACGACATGCATTTGTCCGTTAATTTTGATATGAAACGATTCAGCGTGGTAATTCATCATGTTAACCGTTGTACTTCCCTCGTGTTTTCTCGGTGAGAACAAGTTCATTACGGTGCTAATCTGTTTAGGATTAGTTTTGATTCTTCGGTTGGTGAAAATATAGCCAAGAAATTCCCGTGTTGTTACTACGAATGTGCATTTGGCGGGGTTAGTTTCATCTTATACTTGTTCAAAATATAAAAACATTCATGTAAGTGGGCGATGTGATCGTAGCTTTGCATCGACTTTACTAACAAATCATTGATGTACACCTCCATGGTTTCGTCGAGTAGTAGAGCAAACTTCAATCTGACTTTACCAACCGCTGATAAGTGGCTCATGCATTCTTCAACCCGAATGGCATCACCTTGTAACTGTAAGTTCTGTGTCAGTTATGAATGATATTTTTTTGCGGTCTGCTAGATGCATCTTAATTTGATTGTACCCTGAGAAAGCATCCAAAAAGGTAAGTATTTCATTTTAAGCAGTAGCTTCAACAAGTTGGTCGATGTGAGGTAGAGGAAAGTTATCCTTCATGCATGCTTTGTTCAAATTAGTGAAGTCTACACACACTCACTATTTACTGTTCTTCTTTCTTACGGCAACAAGGTTGGCAAACCACTCGAGATACTTCACTTCCATAATTGACACTACATCAGTTAAACATTCTACCTCATCGTTTACTACTTTTGCCTTTTCGGGACCAAGTTTGTTTATTTTCTGCTTAATCGGTTTGTAAGTTGGATCAAAATTGAGCTCGTGACAAGTTACTTGCAGATCTATTCCAGGCATGTCAGCGATTGACCATGCGAATGTCGAGAGATTTTCTTTTAAGAATTTGACTATCTGTTTTATTAGATTCTTGTCAAGGTCCATGCCAATCCCAACAGTCTGTTCCGGGTGTAGTGGGTTGATGTCACGTGTTTTGAGGATTCCTTCTTTGGGTTTTTCTCGCAGGGGAGTTGGCTGGGGTGATTGTCTTGGAAACATAAGTCACTTTTGAGTTCCATAATTTTTGTTATGTGATGTCGCATGACCGCAACACCCATTGATTTCCTCAGACTGTATGAACTCCTATTGGAGTTGGGAACTTGACAAACTAGTGATAAGTTGAAGTGACAGCGTTAATAGTATGAATCCATGGCGTTCCCAAAATAAAATTGTAGATTGCTGGTTATTCCTGCGATGCAAACGAGTAATTTGACTGTCCCGACTATGATCGTTGCTTCTCTGTTGAATCCTATTAAATGTTTCACTGATAGCTTATTCTCAGATTTGTTGACTTTCATTCTTTTTAGGGTATCCTTGAATATGAGATCACTGAACTTCTCGTGTCGATTAATATGTGTGAAACCGCACAATTGTCTATCTTCAAATCAATTACCTAGTGATCATAGTGTGGTCTATCTAGCCATTTTGTATCCTATTTGGAGAAAGATATCGATGGGACATGTTCACCCATTTTATCTTTGGTTTTTCCCTCGGCCTAATATTTGGACGAGGTTTTTCCTTTTCTTTCTTGTTCCTTGATTAATCAAATTGAATCACACCACAAGAGTGGTCCTCCTATGATTACGTTGACGAGTTTCAATTTGGGTGAAGCTTCCTGTTTTTTGACTTCTCCATTCCTTTCTTCATTCGCTTGAGGAGCATTTGTCATCTGATTGATCAGCTTCTCTCGTTTCTTTTTCTGGTTCGTTGTCTTTGTTCCTTCGCCACATATTACTTGGCCGTTCTATGTACCAATTGGATTTTTAATGATCGTGATTGTTGTTGGAGATTTCTCCTCTTTGGAACTTGACGAGCAACATTTCCTTCAAAACCCGGCATTGCGATGTTGGGTGCCCTAATCTTTTATGGTAACTGCAATAACCTACTCTTTCCCCTTTCCTCTTCCTCGTAATATCATGTCTCCGACCTTCGGGGAGGCGGTGTTATTTCAGCAGTGTCGATGTTGAACTGGTAGTTCTTCTCCTTTTTTGTCTCTTTGATATTCTTTGTCATAGTGCTGCCTTGGTTTGTCGTTTTTGTCTTTTGCTTCCGGTTTTGATACTGGCGCTTTTTGAAAAGCAAGTTTCTTTGCGAATGCCACCTTTTCTTCCTCTAACTTAGCATAGCTCAATGCTCGGCTCAATGCGACTTCCAGCGAGGCAATACTTCCTTCCAGGCGTGTATGGATATATTGTCTGGTACATTGAGTCAGGAAGCCACTTCTCGAAATCTGCCGACATAGGCTCGGATTATTTCTCTTGGGACTGCATCATCGCAGAGAGGTCTGAACTTGATGAGTCTTCTGGATGAGCATTGAATAATGCTTCACGAAGCTATGGATCAATTGTTGATAGCTATGTATCGAGTACGGTTCCAGATTGGAGAACCAACTTAAAGCATCACTCGATAAGCTTTCCATGAATAACTAACAACTTTTGACATTCTTTTCTTCTGGTGAAAACTTTGCTCGTCCAAGGACAATGTTCAACTGTGTCAAGATATGGCTCGAATCCCATTTAACTTTGTATGTAAGAAGTTTCAATTTTCCTTGGTGCCTGCAGGGACTACAATTATCCGTTCTGAGAAGGGAGTGTTTTGGATTTGCATCAGAATGCACTCGATTTGAGGTGCCGACCTGGTCGCTTGATGGACCATCGAATTTATTTCTTGAAAAGCTGCTTACACCATCTCGTTCATATGCGGATTATCACGTACCCCAACACCAACTTTATAGGGTCTGTAAAAGGTTTGCCTTGGTAGGTTTCTCTGACCGTGGGGCACTGTTCTGGTTTGTTTGCTTTTCTCCGGTGATTCTAGGAATAAGACCCGTCTCACGGGAAGCGGGAGTAGAGGTCGAGACATTTTTCTACCTGTTTTCATGTCATCCTTTTTTGGCTAGAGTGTCGAATCGTTATTTCATCTTTTTCTCCATATCTCTTAAAAGAGTCGCAAATGCTTCTGGAGTGCCAAATTGGGAAATAGGTGTCGTTAGATGGTTTGTCTCAACGAATAGGGGTGTTTAGTTCTTTGTTGAAGCCATCACCAAAGGGGCGCCTGTGGGTCTCGGAATACCCGTGTCATGCCTCTGGTCTGACGGCGGGATTCCCTCTCTTCGATCTTAAGTATTGTCATGCATAACTCTGAATTGATTTTGGGTTATGTTCGCCCGCTCGATCTGATTTTCACTGTTCTCTATCTCAAACTTCTTCGTGCGTGTAGAAGAATTTTTTGTCCCCACATACGCCGCCAACTGCTCTAAACGAAATTAGCACAATAGAGATATATTTGTTTAGTGCGTCGATTCTTTGTTTATTGAATGTGATATAAAGATGAATACAACATATATTGTTAAGAAAAACTCTTCTAATCATCTATGCTATAAATCCGCGTCATTGGGTCTCTTCTCTTTTATAGTTCCGAGTTTCTTGAGTGTAAAAGATATCTTCTCTTTTAGAATGTCTTCCTATTTATAACTTCGAGCCTCCTCTTATTCTTAATAAGATTTTGATCTTATCTCTTATCTTAAAAGAATATTCTAAAATTCATAGAATATTCCCTGAAATTCAAGGGTTTCATTCTTTTGGGCATGAAATAAGCCTTCCTTTTGGTGGATCAAACTCAATTATATTGATAAATCGTATGAGAAAAGTCTACTTCCAACCAATGTGAAGAGCGTTTTGTTCGCTCACGTTTGTATCCACTATGCTCTCAGGAGAAACCAAAAAGTATTCTGATAATAAATCGAACTTCTTCCTGCTTACCGCAATTAGCAATGACGTCATAGCTTGTTTTCGACAAACAACAAAATTAGTGAATGTGTTATCAGTCTTGTAAATCTGAATCTTGGCTTAGAATCTCTTAACCTTACTAGATTCAAATATGTCACTATTTTGCATTGATTTAAACTAAAGCTTCCGAAATAAAAAAAGATACATATCATGTTTTCCTTTTTTTCCCGTCAAATGTTGTTTATTTATAACAAATCAGCTGTTACATACTATTGGATTATTACAGGACATTCATGAAACAGACTCCAATCATAACTTGTTGTATCAACTATGTGTTTTACAAGCACATCTACACATTTATTACCTAAGTGGTTTATATACTTAAAACTAATATACTCAAATTGTGATGCCCATTGTCTCAATGTCTCGATATAGTATTGGTGCCTTAAATTTGTTGTCAATGGAGTCTTGAGTAGATTGTTGATGGAGAGATTATCGCCTTCAAAGATTACACTTCAATACCCTAAACCACACATACAATGTATAGCCCAAAGTAATCTACTTAGTTCAGCTTCTTCGACTGTGTATTGACCTTCAAAGTTTCCCATTCTACCATTGAGACATGTTCCAGTACTATCTCTTGTAATCCATGCCATGCCTGAAATTGAGTCACCATTATAATGGGAGATGTCATAATTACATTTTACCAGATTTGGCGGGGGTGGCCTCCAATGCTTCGTTGGTGTATTCTCTTTTGGTTGCAGATTGTTATTGCTTCGATCTGGTACTTGTTTGTGATGGTGTGGAGCATTCAAAAATTCTGTTAAATCGTCTGCTGCTTTCCGATAAATCAGTATCGGGTCCCAATTAATTTAGTTGAGAAGTAGATCATTTTGTGTTTTCCATTGTCTCCATAGGATCCAGAAAGGTAGTAGACATAACCGTTTTGGTAGTCTTTTATCCTTGGAAAGTTGAATCAGGTATTGAAGCTTAGCTTTGTGTGAGGTTCGTTGATCCAGTAACATTGGAAAATGTATTGATGAGCACCTCAACACAGCTTGAACATGAGGGCATTGGAAGAAAATATAATCTACTGTTTCAATTTGGTCACAACATCGACTGCATTTGATGTTCGGTTGTCTTGCACGCATCATTAGATTTTGTCCAACAGCCAAAGTATTTGATGAAAATTGCCAAATAAAATGGTTTAGCTTGGGTGTTAATGGAAGTTTCCAAATCTGTTTTGCTAGATCACCATCATCATGGAGAGGTGGCCGAGAATCTTCTGCATATGAGACGTTATTAAAGGCTAAGTGGTAACCGAGTTAACACTATATATCCATTATGATTTAAAGCCCACATGTATTTATCCGGACACTGATTTGGTGGGATATATAGCTTGCATATAAGATGGTGATCCTCACAAACAATCATGTGTTGTAAAGCAGTTTCGTTCCAAGTCCGCGATTGTAAATCAATTAAAGAACTAACTCGCAGTGAATGGTTGATTGGAGGTAATAACCGTGGGGCTCTTGGTACATTTTATGGTAGCCATGGGTCTAGGCCAATACGGGTTGTCTCTCCTGTTCTGATACACACACTTAATCCTTGTTTGAGTAAATCACGACCAAAACATAGCGAGCGCCAACCGTATGAGGGTCTGTATCCAATGGACGCATCGAGTAAGGTTGCTGTTTTGAAATATCAAGCTTTAAGTAGCTTTGCTAATAAACAGTTTGGTCGTTCTAATATCTTCCAGACTTGATTTGCAAGTAAAGCTTGGTTGAATTGTTGAAAGCGTCGGAAACCTAGACCAGCTCTGTACTTTGGGTAAGTTAGTTTTGAGCATGAGAGCCAATGAATCTTTTTCTTTGTTAATGTAGTACCCCACCAGAATCTTCCAGTCATTGAATCAATCGATGAGCAGATCTCCTTGGCTAGTTGGAAACAATTCATTGAATAGACAAGCAGTGCAAAAGCCACAACTTTGATTAAAGTTTCTTTTCCCGTCATGGATAAGAACCGTGTTTGTCATCCATTCAGTTTCTCATGTACACGTTTTTTAATATACCGGAAAAGTTCTGTTTTTCGACCATTGAACTGTTCTGGTAAGCCGAGATATTTCCCTCCTCCTCCCATATTAGGGATTCCAAGTATACGCATTATATGTTCTCGTGTGTGTTGATAAAATTTTGAACCAAACGTAATTGATGACTTTGATGTATTAATCTTTTGTCCATACACTACTTCATATTGGCGAAAAATTCGGTGTAATGCTTCACTGTTATGTCCATCAGCACGAACAAAGAAGAGTGAGTCATCAGCAAAAAATAGGTGATTAATAACCGGGCCTCCGCGACTCAGTTGTATCCCTTTAATGGCACCATTTGATTGTGCTTCTTGTAACAAACTACTTAAGACAACTGAGCATAGTATGAAGAGGTATGGTGAAAGAGGATCGCCTTGTCTTAGACCTCGTTGACCTGAGAACATTCCATATGGGCTTCCATTTACGAGGACTGAAAACAAGGGTGACCTAACGCATCCCATAATCCATGAGATCCACCTTTGGTTAAAGCCTTTCTTGCGCATAACATTTTCTAAGAAAGACCATTCAATTTGGTCATAAGCTTTGCTTATATCCATTTTTATTGCCATATATGATTTGCTACAGTGGGGGCTGATGCGTAAACCATGAAATAACTCATGTGCAATGGGAACATTGTCTGTTATTTGTCGTCCTCTTATAACAGCTGCTTGGTTTTCATTAACAATGTCTAGAAGAATATCTTTGAGCCGTCGGACCAGTATCTTTGAGATTATCTTATATGTCACCTTGCATAAGCTTACTGGTCTATACTCTTGAATAGATGTCGCATTAGCCATCTTAGGAATGAGGCACAAATTGGTATGATTCCATTGATGTGGACAATGACCCGTATTAAAGATATCATTCACCTCCACAGACACCGCATCACCAACGATATCCCAATGATTTTGATAGAAAGCTGCAGTTAGACCGTCTGGTCCTGGTGCTCTTGTAGCACCGATACTGAAGATAGCTTTTTGAATCTCCTTCATAGTTATCTCTGTAGTTAGTCTTTCATTCATGGTATTACTAACAACAGTTTTGACTGATTGCAGGATCTCATTGACATTGCCCGTTGCCTGTGTTGTAAATAAGTCTGAGAAATAGCTAATTGCTTCAGCTGCAATTTGCTTGTTACCATAGATATAAGCACATGTTTTGGTCTTCAGTCTTGTTATACAATTTCTAGCCACACGGTTTTTGGTTACAGCATGAAAGTATCGAGTATTTCTATCTCCAGATTGTAACCATCGTGTTCGACACTTCTGGTGCCAGTAGACTTCTTCATCATAGTATGCTTCATTAAGATCTTGTTTCAGAGTATTCATTGTTGCAGAGGAGACAGCAGGGTCTATACTTGCTTAGTCGATTTCTGAAATTAAATCGCGTATTCTTTTGCTTGCATTATGACGCATATTCTGTTTCCAATTTGATATATCTGTGTGGCAATTGCGAATCCTATCCATTATTGTAGTTTGTGAGGCTGCAATCTCCCATCCATTATTAACAACATCTCGTTATCCTGGTTCAGCACATAGTCTACTGTCATAAAGAAATTGTTTAAAACTCCTCTCGAGATGTCACTTTACATGGATTACTACTGGCTTGTAATTAGACCCTTTTTTTGGTAAGTACTTGATAAAGGATGAAGAATATATTGATTTCCTTTCATTTTTTACCATTGCTCTATCCAAGCGATATTCAATAAGTTTTCCATGACGTGTACTATCCCAACTGTAGTTATCGCCTTCATGAGGAAGGTCATAGACTTGACAATAAGACACCATATTCTGAAATCGTTGTAAGCTGGATGGCGATCTTAAAGGGCCACCACATTTTTTATTCGGTTGTAGTAGCTCATTAAAATCACCGCACATGAGCCAAAGGGCCATGACGATTACTTGCGATTCGCTGAAGATTCTCCCATAAATTGTGTCGTAGATGCTTAATTGGATGCCTATAGATACACGATAAATAAAAGGAACGCTCGTTTGTTTTATTTATTTCACAGTCAACAAGCCTTACATCCATATGATTAAACTTAATAGTTACAGAAGATTGCCAAAGCAGAGCTAAACCCCTTGAAGTTCCTAAAGGTGAGACACACTTGACATTTGCAAAACCTAGAAAGGCTGCTATATCTCTGACCACATCGTCCTTGTTTTGGGTCTCAATAAGGAAGAGCATGTCCGAGGTATAGGTGGCCACTATACCCTTAAAGCGTCGAACTGTCAGGGGCCCATTTAATCCCTGACAGTTCCAAAAGATTACATTCATCCCTCCTCCGGTGGATTCTTGCCCACCGTGCTCTCTTAAATAGTATGAATCGTCTGATTGTCTTCAACCTTCTCTCTTGGTTTTTGCTTCATAGTAGATGCATATGGCTGAACAATCCAATTACGGACTATTGTGTATTCTCTTTGTCGTCTGAGTCATTTGATGTTACATTCATGATCATCATCATGGTGGCGAGATTGTACCAGTTCATAGCATCGTACTGCACGAAGTGGTGTTGCATCAATTGGTGCTTCACCATCGGTTTTGCGTTTCTTTGGATGAGTCAAAGTTAAAGATCAAGCCTCATCCACAGGTTGATTTTGTGTAGATTCAGGACCATATGCATTATTCGTTGCATCATTTTCACCATTATCATTGTTGTCCGGGTGGTCATCATCTTGTGGAGAATCAGCCTCTGCATCAGATCGTGTTAGACAAACAGAAATGTCATGTAAGAGGAAACCACAAGCAGTGCAAAGTTTTGTAATTTTTTGTATTTGAACTTGAGTATCTTCAGTTCTTCCCCAAATTTGAACATCGTTGAAAACGGAGGGGATTAGCAAAATGCCACAGGAGCCTTACGCGAACGTAATCAACCAGAATGGCCTCATCGGTATCGAAATCAGCCTCTAGGAAGTGGCCCATACTTTTTCCAATATGAGTAACCATCAGTAGTGATAAGTAGTGCAGAGGGATGCCCTGTATTTGAACCCAGAAAATGATCTAAATTGCTTAGAACTTGGTCGAGAAGGGTTCCATTTTGTCATTGCACACATCTAGTCATTAAAACTCCATGGTCCCCTTCGTAGAATTGTGTAAAGTGCTTCTTCATTGTCGAACAAGAATTGTAGTTGATTCGATTCAATGATTCTTCCATTTACTCTAGACCCAAGACCCCAAAGGCGTGGTAGTGTGTTGAGCATGGCTCTAAGGCTCTGTTTACTAGGGTTGAGTGGTTTGATTAAAAGGCTATGGCGATTGACCGCGACAGCCGCAAAACACAGATCCAGTGGGACATCGATTGTTTCATCTTCAAGACCCAGAGCGATTTCTTGCATTTGTTTTCTAATCGAATTTGACATCGAAAAGTTTTCAATTTCACTCTGGTTTTAGAAGTGAATACAAAGACACACACGGATTAAATAGCCAGTGGAAATAGGTAGTTAACTTTGAAAGAACCGCCATTGAAAACCATAACCGTCGACAGATAATTATAGATTGTAGATTCAATAACCGCTGGGTAACCGCTCTCGATAAGAGCATTTTTCTCTCTAATTTTTCTGTCATCATTTTTGTCTCTATTTTGTCATGTTTTCTTTTAAGCCGAACAAGGCTGGGATTATTGTTAGGAATATTGATGTGACATGGAGTGCACATTAGTCAAAATCGCCATTATTTTATCAAAAACAGTTAACGTTAAAGTGTTGAAAATTTTGATGTGACGTGGCATCAAACGTGGATTAAAACATAATATAATAGTTTTCCCAATTTTTAAGAAAGCACCAAAAAGACTAGCCGTTATATGCGAGCGTCCATAGAGCGGCGCAACGGTCACATTTTTCTTTCTATCTTCTTCGACTCCTTATTATTCAATTTACATTCAACATTGCAACAAAATCTTAATCTCTAGTCAACTTTTGTTGGATAAATTCTCGAAATCTTGACGATATTAGTTCTGTTCGTCATCGTGTAGCTTCTCTTTTGATTCCAGATTCTGTTGTTATCTTCGATGGAGTCGTTGAATTTGAAGAATGGGAAACCGGGAACTCCGGTGAAGGATCGGAACACATGTCAGCCCAAACAAGATACTTCCAGATCTTCGGAGAATGCAAACCCTAACTTTTCAAAAGCGAGTCCCGCTAGGTCTTCGCTCACGAAATCCGCAGTATCCCCACTCGTGAAATCTACTAAGTCGAAGAAATTGGCACCCAAAAATCATAGTCCGAACCCTAAAAACTCTACTCAGGCTGTTTTCTCTCCCCGGAATCGCATCAGAGAGAGGAAGTTTGTTGTGGTGGCGAAGAAGAAGGAGAAGAAGGATCCGGCACTTGCAGAATCGAGGGTTGCTGAGATTGATTGTAAATGCGGAGAGAAGAAAAGGGGGAACATCAAATGCGTTTGCGTGGCATATGAGACGCTGCGTGCTTCGCAAGAGGAGTTTTTCATAAAGCGAAGTGGATCTGTGGAGGAGAATGGAGGTTTGGAGGAATTCTGTAATGTCGGACAAAATGTTAGAGATGGAATTGCACTTGATGGAGAAGAATCAGAGGAACCGCAGCTAATAGGCACTTCTACAATGAAGAGAACAAGGGCCAAGGTCGCAGAAGAATCACGGCAAAGTGTACCTGTATCCGGCAAAGTAATGAATCTTGTAGAAGCATTTGAGAAACTCACTTGTTTTAGTCATTCAAAGACAGATAACAAGAAAGAAGAGAACAAACTAACCGAAGACGACATGAAGAAGCCGGAGAAGTGGGAACTGCCCGGAATGAGACAGGAATCTAAGTTCTTGGAGGAAGAGAATGACCAACACCAACCATGGAGTTCTTCGTTTCGTCCATCTGAACTGGTCTTAACAGCTGAGAATCTGGGGTTAGACCCCAATGCCTCGATCTCTTCGTCTTGGGACAGCAGCCGTGGCAGGTTAGTTAGCTGTTGACTAAAACATCTCAGATAACCTCTGAACTGTTAGTTTTCTGATATTGTCTCTTTCTGAATTGTTTGATCTGGTGATGATTCAGTGTTTTGAGTGGGAGTTCGAATGCTGCCAGGAGAACCAGAAGAAATGTATGTTTCTTGGATGCCTCTTTATATTTTTCTATACAGCATCTGATTTTTTCTTACCTGTTAATCATTATCTTTTGCTTAGTACGTCATTGAAGCTTAGGAATACAATTGACGGCTCATTGATATGATTTGGTTGTTTTCTTTTTTGTCTACGGCAGAGCTTGGACTCATCAACTACAATCGGAAGTAGAAGGTCAAAGAAGAAGCAGCTTAAAGTCACTTCATTGAAGCCGTTTAATCTTAGAACTGAGGTATGAGTTTTTCTGATAAAAAAAACACGTAAAGTTTTCTTAATTCATGGTAGACATTTCTACTGAGCCGTGACTGTTGTTTGATTTTTTTGTTTCTCTGCAGCAAAGAGGTAAAATGAAAGAAGAAGAGTTTGCAAAAAAGCTTCATGAAATAACGATGGAGGAAGAAAAGATGAGAATCCCCATTGCTCAAGGTCTTCCATGGACAACCGATGAACCTGAGGTAAGCATGATCTGCTTTCCTATTGACATCAAGTTTGCTCTTGCAAGCTCTACTGAGCAACAGTTTATGGTTATTTACAAAACTTCTGATACTAAGTTTAACTGTTTGTTATGGATTTTCCTTCCCTCCTAAAGATTTCATGTGTTCAGAAATGTCTAGTTGAAAATTGTTTGTACAATATATAGATGAAGAATTCTGATAGTTTCAGTGGGGAATGAAAGCAGATGATATCTTATTAAGGGCGGAGAGGCTTGCATATGGTCAAGTTACATTCTAATGCTGTTTTCTGTTGCAGAATCTGGTGAAGCCTCATTGGAAAGATATCACAAGACCAGTCGACTTGACGCTCCACTCAGATATCCGGGCAGTAGAACGTGCAGAATTTGATTACCAGGTAAACCTAATGCAATGATGTTTAATGCTACATCTTGTTCAGGATAACTTTAAACATAACTGCTGGAATGATATATGGCATTAGGACGTATTTGACAATGTCTAACCATTTGGGGCATACTTTTATTCTTAGACTGCCAAGTTTCATGTCAAAGTGTGAATTTGTTGATCTAGGTTGCCGAGAAGATGAGCTTCATAGAGCAATACAAAATGGAAAGAGAAAGACAACAGAAGGTAAGGTTTTACGTGAGATGATCTGGCCACATATGATATTAGACTCTTGCTTTTGTTGATTTTTTTTGATAAATCTTATGTTCGGGTTTTGTTTTTTCAGTTGGCAGAGGAAGAAGAGATACGAAGGCTGAGGAAAGAATTGGTCCCAAAAGCGCAGCCAATGCCATACTTTGATCGACCATTCATTCCAAGGAGGTAAAATATTGGTAGATGAATACTGCGCTTTTTGAATATCATATATTATAGACGATTATAGGTTGTGTTATCTGTCTGAATTTCTATAAAAGTAGATTTCAAGAGTGGTAATTCTTTTTTGCAGCCGTCTAAACTTTTATAGAGAAACCAAACCTCCTTATAGCAATATTTTCAAAGTTTTAAATAACAATGAACTTATCAGCAAAATCTGATACAACAACTTCTTCTTGTTGCCTTTATCACTCAAAAGGTCGAGCAAGCATCCAACTGCACCACGAGACCCCAAGTTTCACATACCACAACACAAGAAGATCAGATGCTGCAGTTCATCGTCTTGGAGTGAAACTGGCTCCTGCATGAGCGATCTCAATTATCAGTGTCTCTAGAAAACCCCAAATTTGCATTGACTTCAATAATGTATTCCTGTCCATATTCTCATATCTAAAAAAACCACATTATTTGTAAGAGATTCGATGCAGCAACCAATTAGTTGCAATTTAAAAAAAAAAATTTGCCAATTATTCTCGTTCCAACTTTGCAAATCCCAGTTCACTTTGGTTCGCTCTTGTTCAGAAAGATATAAAATGAACTTATCTGACAACTGAAAAGAGCTTCATAGAATGCTAATCTCTTTAGATTTCTGTGAAGGAGTTAAGTTTTGAGATACAAAAAACAAACTGACATATCTATCGGACGATCGTGATGGATGGGATACAAAATGATGTATCATATCTGTTACGTCAAGATGACTACTACAACAGGAGAGGAGTGAAGATCTAAAAAATCGAAATCCAAAAATCTCCATATCATGAGGCTGCGGACAGTTTTAAGTGACAATCTCTGCATCAACGTATTCATGATGATTCGATTCAGCTGCAATACGCCAGCGACCTGATCCAAATCCCGTTGACCGCTTGAAGTGATTCTTCTTCCTCTGAGAAAAGGGGAGAAAAGTGAGTTAAGACATTTACAAGGACTTGCAAAGAAAAGAGCTCTCACTAGAAAGAAAGAATTACCCTTTTGTGTCAAGCTCAACAATGTTCATCGTCTCCAACTGTTGAAGAATATGACGAGCCATACCGCCACTGCTCTTACAGAAATGAGGTGGTCGGCTCTCGTTTCCTTAGCTACCACCATAGATTCTTCTGAAAGCACCAACACCTAGACCTCCTCTCAAGCAAATCTTTCTGGCCATCGAAGCTGCAGCAACAAAGGAAAGGGATCAACAACATTTACAGTGATTAACAGAAGAAACATATTGGAAAAGATAAGCTTTCTACCAGCTCTGATGTAGTACCAATCAGGGTCCTATGGAGCAAGCTCCTTTAAACGACCACTCTTCACAATGTAGGTTTTTTTTTTTTTCTCGGTCCGGGTGTACTTCTTCTAATTCACATTTAACCCGGACGCGTATTAAACAGACCGAATAGATGAGACACTCTTCTGAGGTCACTAAACTCCTTTGTCTTACATAATTATATGGTCATCTATCTAACACGCAACATTTGACTCAATCTCAATCCCAATTTTTTGTTGGATCTAATCTTTTTTTCGTGTCTATTTCCTATCTTTTTCAACATGCAACACAATATTCTTCACAAATTTAGTATAATATGTCTATGATCGTGTCATTCCCACTTCTATTTGTCTTCGAGTTAATATGTTAGTGTGGATCTTTTAATTCCTACAACTTGCAACAAAGTTACTCTGCAAGTCATGAGATTTATGTCAAATTCAAATGTATCTCGTCTTGACTTAGCAAGTGAAGACAACATTTAACAAAAGATCAGAACAACATGCAAGTTTTAATTTGCCTCGAATTTAGCAAATACGGGTGAAGCACAGAAAGAATCAAGGCCGAGGATCGAAAGTGAATGGCGTAACTCTCGATGTTCCTTTTCCGCAATTATTGTTATTTGATGATGAATTTCTTACTATGGAATTGTCGGGGGCAAATAAACCTACGTTCTGACGTTCATTACGTTACTTGTTAAAGAAGAATCATGTTGATGTTCTTGCTGTGTTTGAAACTCATGCGAGTGGGGCAAATGCTAGACGTATTTGCCAGAATTTGGGTTTCGAGAACAACTTCCAAGTTGATGCTATAGGGCATAGCGGAGGGACTTGGTTCTTATGGAGGATGAGTGTGGGGAAGGTAACTATTGTCACTAGTACGGATCAGTATATACATACTCAGATTAGTGAAGAGGAAGATGCCTTTCAACTGATTGTTGTATATGCTGCCCCGTCATTTAGTAGATGTAGTGGACTTTGGGATGAATTAAGTGCAGCCTGCATGAATATTCAGGTCCCGTTTTTTGTAGGAGGTGACTTTAACACCATTGTTCGTCTTGATGAACGTACGTGTGGTAATGGTAGTCTTTCACAAGACTCTATGCTGTTTAGGGAGTGGATCCATTATAATTCTCTGATTGATATGGGCTTTCGAGGGAATCGTTTCACATGGAAAAGGGGATGTTCAGAGAACACTTATATAGCTAAAAGATTTGACAGAATACTTTGTTGTGCGAGAGTCAAGCTGAGATAGGTAGAAGCCACGGTGTCCCACCTCCCTTATATTTCATCTGATCATGCACCATTGTTCGTAGAGCTTTCTCCGCATCAATCTACTAACCCGTGTCACCAGCCTTTCCGCTTTGAAGCGGCTTGGCTAAAACACGAAAGCTTTAGGGATCTTCTTAATAGCTTATGGAATCATGACATCTCCACAGAGAGGGCACTTACTAATCTTCAAGCTAGATTAAAGATGTGGAACTGAGAGGTGTTTGGGTATGTCACATGATGGGAAGATCAACTTCTATCAGAGCTTAAGGTTGTCCAATCGGCAATTGAAAATGTAGTCTCAGACCCACTTTTGGAAGAGGAGAAAGGTTTGATTGTAAGACTCGAGGAAGTGCTAGAATAAGAGGAAATAATTTGGTTTCACAAGTCAAGGGAAAAATGGATAGCTTTGGGAGATAGAAACACGAAATTTTTCCATACCTCTACAGTTATTCGACGCCATCGGAATAGAGTTGATATGCTGAAGAATGCTCAAGATGAGTGGGTCTCGGATTCTAAGACTTTGGAAAGTATGGCAATAGATTTCTATAAGGAATTATATTCGTGTGGTGATGTTGTTTCCACAACAGATCATCTTCCATTAGCAGGATTTCCTCATCTCTCAGTTCATGATAGAACCGAGCTTGATAAGCCATTTACACCATGTGAGATTAAAGCTGCAGTTTTTGCGATTGGTAAGTTTAAAGCACCAGGTCCGGATAGTTTTTCTCCAGTATTTTATTAAGATAGTTGGGAAATTGTTGGTCATTCGGTTATTAGACTGGTGCTTAAATTTTTTGCTTCTGGTCACATGCATGCGGGATTGAATGAAGCTATGTTGGTTCTGATACCTAAGATTTCGAAGCAAGAAGTATTATCACAGTTTCGACCTATTAGCCTTTGTAATGTCCTCCTTAAAACCATGACAAAGATGATGGTCACGCGTTTAAAGCATATTATGATGAAGATTATTAGTCTAGCCCAATCCAGCTTTAACCCTGGAAGGCTTGGTACCGATAATATATTGGTTGTACAAGAAGCCATTCATAGCATGGGTAAAAAGACCGGAAAAAAGGCTTGGATGTTATTGAAGCTTTATCTTGAAAAAGCTTATGATAGAATCAGCTGGGACTTTTTGGAAGAAACGTTGAAGGCTGCGGGCTTGTCCGATCATGGACTAGATGGATTATGCAGGCAGTTGTAAGGCCTGAATCGATGTGCTGTGGAATAGGGAGAAAACATCACCGTTTATTCCTGGACGTGGCCTTTATCAGGGTGATCCTTTATCTCCATATTTGTTTGTTCTTTGTATGGAAAGACTATGTTATTTGATTACGGCTGCAGTAGATTCGCATCAGTGGAATCCTATGAAAATTGCTCATCAGTGTCCCCGGTTATCATATCTTTTCTTTACTGATGACTTGCTTCTATTTGCGAAGCTTCAGCGTCACAAATCAGAGTCATTCGAGACGTTTTGAAGAGGTTTTGTGATGCTTCTGGGCAGAAAGTAAGCTTTGCTAAGTCCAAGATTTTTTCCTCTAAGAATACATCTCGTACGTTGGTTTCCTCAGTAACCGTAGAAAGTGGTATTCAACAAACTCGAGACTTGGGGAAATATTTAGGCATGCCGATGATTCAGAAATGGTTGTCAAAAAACATGTTCTTCGATGTTGTTGAAAAAGTTTCATCTCGGCTTGCGGGATGGAAGAGTAAATGTCTCAGTTTTGCAAGGAGGGTAACATTAACAAAGTCGGTGCTGAACTCAATCCCAGTTTATGTCATGAGTACGATTCAACTTCCAACTTCGACTACTTTAGAGCTTGACAAACTCTCAAGGAACTTTCTCTGGGGGATCACTCAGGAGAGGAGGAAGCAACACCTTGTCAGCTGGAAGAGAGTGTGTAGACCTAAAAAGGAGGGAGGCCTTGGTATCGATATACTAAGAATATGAATCTTTCCCTTCTTGCAAAAATAGGTTGGAGATTACTCAAAAACCTGACTGGCTTATGGGCTGCCTTGCTTAAAGGGAAGTATAATGTTACGCATATAAGAGATGAAAGGGGTTGGTACCAACTGGACGTAGCTTATCAACATGGTGCAACATTCTTTCGGGTATGAAACAAGTGGTAATCCCAAGTCTAATGTGGCTAGTTGGCGATGGGAAGGAAGCTCGTTTTGGACTGATTGCTGGCTTTGAGATGAGCCTCTACTAGGCTTGGAATCACAAAGACACTTAGTAACAAATATCGATGCTAGGGTATATGAGTTCTGGTGTGAGGGACAAGGTTGGAGAATGAACTCCCTCTCGTCAATTTTATCAGATACGGATTAGCTGAGACTCGGGTCTAGAGTTGTTGACAATATCTTTGGTGCTCGGGATAGGATGATTTGGGGTCACACGAATAATGGTTCATTCTCGGTGAGTTCCGTCTATGCCTCTATATCCTATAACGCAACACCAAGAGTTGACATGGGGTCATTCTATGCTCGCCTTTGGAAGCTTAAAGTCCCTGAGAGAGTAAAAACTTTTCTATGGTTGGGGGTTCATCAAGTCTTAATGACTAACTCGGAGCATCATCGACGCCACCTGAGTAACACGATGGCCTGTATGGTATGCAAATTGGGGAATGAAACAGTTCTGCATGTGCTGCGAGATTTTCAGGCAATGAAAGGCATTTGGAGACGTTTGGTCCCGAGTAACCTGCTTGATGAATTCTTTAATATGTCCTTGTTGGAATGGCTCTTCAGGAACATTGGGGATCATCAACAAGTGCATGAAGGGCAGTGGAATACTATGTTCTCCTTGTCAATATGGTGGGCATGGAAATGCAGATGCTATAATGTTTTTGGCTCCACGTTTACTTGGAGGGATAGAGTTCGGTTTCTCAAAGATCTTACTAATGAGGTCACACAAGAAAATGTATCACTCACACATGAGAAAAATCAGATGATTCTGAAGACCTTAAGTAACATTCACAGGGTTAAGCCAGAAGCAGGATGGGTGAAAATTAATACGGATGGTGCAGTCCGTGGACAGCAAAGTCTAGCTACGTCGGGGGGTGTGCTAAAAGACGACCATGGGGAGTGGTTAAAATGATTTGTGTTGAACATAGGGGTGTGCTCGACCCTGTTAGCCAAACTTTGGGGAGCATAATATGGGCTTATCATTGTGTGGAAAAGTAACTATCGACAAATTGAGTTAGAGATTGACTCAGAATTGATAGTTAACATTCTTAAGACAGGGGTCAATGAACTTCATCCCCTCTCTTTCGTACCACGCCTGTGCTATGGCTTACTAGCAAGGGACTGGATAGTCCGGATTAAGCACATCTATAGGGAAGCTAACCACCTTGCGGATGGGTTAGCTAACCATGCATTTTCTTTGTCTCTTCGTTTACATTTGTTTGATTATCCACCAGATGAGGTGTTGTCGTTGCTTACAGATGATACTAACGAATTTTTGTTCCCGAGACATATTGTTGTTTAATTATGTTGTTTTTAGCTTAAAATAAAAGTTATTAAGGGTCTTGTGCCCTTTGCTCGACAAAAAAACATTATGTTTTTTTTTCAAATAAGGGCCCTTTTACACAACGATAGAAAAGTTCGGAAATATCTTGAAAGACTCCGTGTATTTCCGGTGGATAATCGCTGGTGTTAACGGCTTTAACAAGGATCAAGGAATCCGATTGGAAGATAAGAGCTTCGAACCCTTGATCGAGAGCATGTGTCATGGCCAATTTGAGAGCCAACGCTTCTCCCATGAGCGGGGAGGCTACAAACTCAATCACTTCTGCAAATTCAGAGAGCAAATGATCTTCCATGCCGAAACAGCAGGCGATTCCAGCCTTGTGTGTTCCCTCTCTCCAAGCCACGTCTGACATGCAGATCAGGGAAGATTGGATATGTGAAGATGGAGGTTGGGTTTGAACCCGGATTATTGTTTCAGAGGTTAACACCTGAGTAGATTTCTCCCATACTTTAGCTTCTTCGATCGTCTGCAATAAAATTTTTGTGCTTGAAAATCTAGTTTTATTGAAGATTAGATTGTTTCTTCCCTTCCATAGGTACCACGGGATCCATGCAGCTAGTGGAGTTTTGGTGATACCCAATGGAGGGAGAGCAGTGAGTGATCTCATTGTAGGCTAGACTTGGGGGAACAGATATGTGGTGTTTAATGGTGGGAACGAGTTAAAGATTAGAAGCTCCCAGATCCTCTTCGCTGGTTCACATTGGAGGAGTATATGTTCTAGGTTCTCCTCCTTTTGACATCGCTTGCACTCGATTCCATCCGTGATGTTCCTAGATCTGAGCTTCTCTCCAGTTGATAAGATATTTGATTTGGCCTTCCACAGGAAAGTTTTCAGCTTCGGAGGTAAGTGTAGGCTCCACACATCCGATACCCAATTAGTGGCAATGTGGGTTGATGCGTGGGAGTTCGCCGGTTCTTATTCAAGTGCCACATAGTACCCACTCTTAGCTGTATGATTTCTGCTTCGATGACCTAGCCATATTCGTTTATCCTGCTTACCTTGGTTGCTTAACCTCAGGCATGAAAATTTTGCTTCATAATGTGGTATGGTTGCCCTGATTTTCTCTCTGTCCCAAGTTGTGGAATTGCTAAGGAATAAGTAATCCACTTTCATATCCTTTGTGTTTTGATTTGCAGGTCCAACGAGAGCACCTCCTACAACAGGTGAAAACCATTGTTCTTCCCAAATATTAATGGATTTTCCATCTCTTATCACCCAACCTAATTTGGACAGCAGAAATCTGTTCCAATGAGTAAGCTCCTCCATCCATGAGAGACTTGATTGGTGGCTTGGACTTTTAAGATATTCTCATTTTTGCAATATTTTGCTATGAGGATTCGACTAAGTAGGGATCTTGGATTTTGAATAAGTCTCGAACAGAGCTTTTCTAGGAGAGCTTCGTTGAATCTCTGAATGTTGCGGAAGCCTAATCCTCCCTCTTTCTTATGTTTTGATAAATTCTTCTATGATGTCCAAGCAATTTGTTTCTTTTCTCTCTTTGCGTCCCACCAAAACCTAATCAATTCGGATTGATGCATACACGCAACATTCTATCCATTTCTTGATAATAGTCTTGAATTGTATTATAGAATTTCTTGATAATAGTCTTGAATTGTATTTATACAAAAAGTGACAAGTACATATTATATTATGACTGATATATATATATATATATCTTGTTAACTTTAAATCTCTAACACGTGTACATGACACAGAGGTAGAGTGACAAACAGGACTGAACTGAAAACAAGAGAAATTGAGTGAGTTGTCCAACTTCACAGGTTTGGTGTAAGTTAATTTATACTAGTACTACTACTGTATAACAATTGGGGTTCTTCGTAAGCATCGAAATCAGATTCCTTAACAAAATAAATAAATTGACATTTCTCTCTTTCCCTCTCGCTCTCTTTCAGATCTCTCCGTCCTGGTTCCTCGGTTTCATCGTCGACTGCATTTGATCTGTCACAACAATGGCGTCATTGTCCGCACCTTCCGCCAAGATATGTGCTCCGAACTGGCGGGTTGGATCTAATCCTGAAATCTCGACCCAACGATGGCAGCCGCAATGCAATGGCATCTCCTTTATCTCCAATAATGTATCTCAGGTTTCTTCTTCTCCTCTTTACCAGAAGATTAGCCTTTTCTGTGAGTTTTTGGATTGGGTATCTGTGACTCTTCTGTGCGTAATAATTTAACAATGGTGATTAAGTATACATACTGTTTCATAACCCTCTTTTTTCTCTACAGAATCAATGTAGAGTGTGGAGGTTGCGTGCGATAACCAATGAGGTAAATCTTGCTTTTTTCAACACACCATTAACGTTCAGTTCAATACATTTTCCTTTTTTGTAGGATGCAACCTTATTAATTTCATTTTCGACTTTACCAAGGTTGTTTCTAACTCTACTCCAATGACTAATGGTGGATATCTGAACGGAAACGTGAAAACCAATGTTCCCGACCTCTCTGAATTTATGGCTAAAGTCTCAGGTCTTCTTAGGTAAGTCCATATTCAATTAACTCTTAACCATTCTTTGTTTAGTTTCTCTGGACCAAGTAATCAAATACACCTTGATCTTGTTAATTAAGGCTTGTGGATTCAAGGGACATAGTTGAACTTGAACTAAAGCAGCTTGACTGTGAAATTGTTATTCGGAAGAAGGAAGCTTTACAGCAACCTGAACCACCAGCTCCAGTTTATCAGCCAGCGCCTCCATCTCAAGCTGTGGCTCCTCCTCTACTTCCTCCTTCTCCTACTCCCTCCTTAGCCCCTGCAGCAGCAAAACCGACAACCGCTCCATCCTCGTCTCATCCTCCACTTAAGAGTCCTATGGCTGGCACTTTCTACAGATCTCCTGGACCTGGTGAACCCCCTTTTGTTAAGGTACAAGAATAGGCCACAAAACAAAACCCCAGCAAATATTTGGTTATAGGTTGAACCCAAATCAAAATTTTGAAAGTTCTACATTGAGTTCTTTATTATTTTTCTCCTTTTTAGGTTGGAGATAAGGTGCAGAAGGGTCAAGTTGTTTGCATTATCGAAGCCATGAAACTGATGAATGAGATTGAGGTCTGCTATTCTCTATAGAATTTCGATAACTTACAATCAAAATTTGCAGATTTGATGATCCTTTTAATATCTGCTTGTGAGCTTTCAGAGTCTTTGATCTGTAAAGTTTTAATGGTTGAAAACAGGCTGAGAAGTCAGGAACCATCACTGAATTACTGGCTGAAGATGGAAAACCGGTCAGCATTGACACGGTACCGATTTATATCTCTCTCCTTTCTGGTTTTCTTATTTAGTTAGGTTTTTGATCACTAACGTATGGTTACTTTACTTGTACAACAAACTATGATGCAGCCTCTGTTTGTCATCGTACCTTGAATGAAGAAGCATTTGGTCTTCAAAACCTCTTCAAACTCTCGGTTTAGGTTATACCAACGTCATCTCAAAATCAGCAGTAATTATTTCGGCTCATGTTGCTTTGTTTTCTACTCTTCTTTTCAATAGACTATTATTGGAATTTCACGTGACGTTTTACGAATGTCTTTGAATAACTTTGACAAATAAATAACTATATAGTTCGGTGTATCTACTTTCTTCTTTTGTCAACGGCAATATCAATATGGATCACAAAAGCCGACTCATTAGCCAATTCCTACATAAAGTTTTTGTAGGTAATGGGACTCGATTCCTGGTGCATATGCGCCTGTCTTTAGTGAACTTACTACCGGCCACTAGACTAAAGGTCACTTACCGATATATCTATTTAAACAAGAAGAAGAAGATGATTTACTCAAAGAAGATGATTTACTCAAATACTCTATATTAACGTGGGTTTTTTTTTTTTTTTTTACATGTTATAGTCGTTATATTGTTTTGTTAAATGTGTATTAGAAATGGGTTGCTGTAGGTTTAGTCTTTAGGTTGGTCTCATATTAGATTAATCATATAACATTGTAAGTTCATGATCGTAGTTTTATATGTCGCAATTGTTCGAAAGAAATATTTATTAATTTTTTTTTTTTATGTAGTTTATATGTTTTCAAAATATATAAACTTTTAACCTAATTATTGTTTTTCTTTTGGTTTATTTTTTCTGTTAAAATAGGTTAAAATCACAAAACAAGATTTTTTGTTTTTTCTTTCTCGTTTATGAAGTAGTTTTTTTGTAAAAAAAGGTTTAGAAAAACTTCCATAGTTATCTTAATTGTAATGTAATAAACATTGTAAAAAAAACCAAAAATGTTAAAGTAATAACATTACACCATATGAAGTATTGAGTTTGACTGAAATGGCCAGTGCCTAAAATTAACTAATGAATGCATTGATTGAGTAGTAAAAAACTAAAAATTATATATCATTGTATTAAAAAAGGAGGTCAAGATAAATATAACAATAGAAACATCTAATTACAAAGCATCTAAATATAAGACGAAACTTCTCCCTCCTTCATACAGAGTTTGAAGCTCTTTTTTGAGCTATGATTTGCTTATTAGCCTTTGACGGAGTTTTTAGTGGATTGCTCGGAACTTGTTAAGATGATTGCGGATCCTTCGGTTTGGCTAGCGTTTAGCCCATATTTAGATGATTACTCGAGGGTGAGCAGCTCGTTACGGCAGTGCTCCATTGCTTTGATTCCGCGCGCCCTCAACCACAAGGCATAATTCTTACCCTGCAATGTTCGAGGTTTAGCTAGAAATTTTTCTTTTGTGAATGATATTCCTGTAAGCTGGTCTCACCTTATCAGTAATTGAAATTAAGTTGACCAAAAAAACTATCGTAAAAAAAAAGAAACTACTCTACTTGTAGATGATTAAACTGAAAAAGTATTGATCCTAAACCAAACAAATTCCGAGAAGGAACTACGTTTCAAACTGGACTCACTCTTATCCCTTCACCTCCCTAGCTTCCATAACTATAACTTCTATAGCTTTTTTTCAATGGTGGTTTTGGAAACTCATTATTCGTCGATGATGTTGAAGAAGATGATGATGGTTGTTGTAGCTTTACTTGCTCTATGTGTTTTCTCGAGCTCTATTTTTGTTTACTCGACGTTGAATCGGTTGCACTGCTCTGGTTAGGTAACAGTAATAGACATAAATTCCGAGTGTAACTACTTCCACACTTTAAACTACTGCTTCTCTTAAATGCCCAAAAACAACTTCGTATTGGATTTCTCCTCCATTACAATCACATCGTCTTCTTCTTCTTCGTTTGGTTTCCTTTTTTATTTCCTTCTCAAATCCGGTTTTGGTTTGAACCGGTTTTGGTTCCGAATATTTTGATCCGTTTGTGTGATTCTGGTTTTTTCTTGATTTCTGTTGGTAAGATTTTTTTTGTTACAAAAAGTTCATCGGCTTAAGGCTTGATTGGAAGAGCATAATAAGTGGAATAGTGCTCTAAATTGCCAATCAACATTAAGTAAGCATATAATAGAGCATAGAGGGCTCCGTAATGCTCAATAGCTCTATGCTCTTAAAAGGAGCTTTTCCCGAGCATAGAGCATTAACATAATTAAATCATAATTTTATCCTTGATTAAATCTTGCGGATAATACTAAAAACAAATTATAATGTCTAATTTTGTAATTTTAAGTCTAATTATTCATTACTATGACAATCACATATCATACACTTAATATTAAAAGCGTATAGCCTCATCTATTCTTTTCTATGATTATGCTCCCTCATGTTAGAATTCTATGCTTTACCAATCATGCCTTTACTAAGAGCCTTGATCGAAGCTTTCACGCTGCCGGGAATACAAAAATCGAAATCAAAACTTGAATTGAGAATAGAAAGGTTTTGAATTTGGTGATCTTAGGGGACGTTTCTTGACTGGAGGAATTGCGTCACATTGACAAATATCACGAGAAAATGAGATCAGTTTCACACTTTCTTTCTGAAGTAAACCTGATAAATTTTTCTGTCTCAGTTAGGTCCAATCCATAGATATATATATATATTTTTTTTTTCTTTCTTTTGTGCGTTATGTACAGAGACCAACAACATCCATGTACTGTGTTGCTATAGTTCCTCGTCATAAGATAGCAATTACACAGAAGAGAGATGATAGTATATTCCGACTTCTCATCTTTACACACAAAGAAAACTGCTTTGAATTTGACATATCATTATCATTATCATATCATATGTCGACTCTTTCTCTAAATTTATTTGGATGCGTACGTGGTTTATGTGTCTCTGCACATATGCAAGCAAAAATTTTTTTTGGCAAACAAGTTAGACTATGCGGCCACTCATATCGCCGGAGCGCCGACAGGATTGATCTTTCTAGAATGGACATAACTCAGAAATTGGCCTGGAAGTTCCCACACCAACGATAATTAAGTACTGATAATGGAAGATCAGAAGCTCTCACTAATGCGTCTACTGTACCTGTCATGTCTATAAGGACTCCATCCTGTTCACACAACCAAACATTATGACATTGCAGATGGGTTCAGTAGTAACAGATGCACTGAATTGAGTCGAAGTCTTACGGTAGTGATGAGCAGAACAAAGTACTTAGGACTGTTTTGTGAGAGTGACTGTGAAGCAATATGAGCAGCCTTGTCAACCACTTGACTGAACAGAGTTGGTCCTGCTAGAGCAACATTTTGAAGAGCATTCGCATAAGCTGCCATGATTGCTTCAACTCCAACAACCTGAAAGGGAGAAGAGAACATGATGCTATGTGGCACTTAACATGTAAATACGAGACTGTTATCTTTCATGATTGTGAAATAATCAAAGAGACAAAAAGTTTCTTCTCATTTGTTATAATAACACACCAGTACACGCAGACATAATACGTATAAGTTTATTTTCTCTCTTAAGTTACCTCGTCATATGAGGCTCCATTCAAGTTAAATGCATGAGACACATTATCGTCATATGAGGCTCCATTCAAGTTAAATGCATGAGACACAGTACCATTCGTTGTTCTTCCTCCGAAACCCCAGGCAGGAAACCGCTTGTCAGAATCATATAACTGGGTTACGTCCTCTACTTCCATAATAGCCTGGAAAAAAAAAACAATAATGAAATATTTTATGCTCAAAATAAACATAGATTTTATGACGATAAGTTCTTTCTTAAAAATGGTCAAATCTATGAAGATATTGTTGCAACTATGGACCATTTGTGATCCTGTGAGAATCTCGACTGACCTCGTAATTCATCACGCACCGTTTGGTTCTCTTCTCAAGCGATAGAAGAGAGCGGAATCTGAACTCTGCCAATTAAACCGGTGGTAACATTAGAGTGACCTCCTGAGTAATTATCATGTTCATGATGAAGAACGAAAACAACAAAATGATCTCAGCTTGTAATTGATAGAGACAAAACAGTAACTGTTCTCTTCATTTTTTTGATCAGCCATTGTATAGTGCAAAAAACCTAGTTTTCGTTGTTAAAAAAACTTTTATTAGTATGTTAAGTAATTTTTTACAAATAGAGGTTGTTAAAAAAATATCTCTGTTTTATTAAGAGGAGATGTTTCAATAATTTCTCAACTACTTAATAAAATCTTAATACATATATTTTTGTTCTTTGTAGATTTGTAAAAAAAACTTGATAACAAAAATGTTGTTAACAAAATGTGCCTTATTAGCGCATTTCGTGCTACAAACCATACTAAACGAGTCCAAGTATTGGAGAGTTAGGTAGAGTCTGTGGTTAGTTTGAGAGAGTTTGCCTCTATTTTGTATACGTTGTTAAGAAATTGCAAGCAAATTTAGAGAGTTTGTCTATCATTTTTGTGTATGTTTGACAGAGTTTGCAAGCAAATTTAGTTATTATTTGGGAGTGTTTGCCTGTCATGATAGAGTTTGCAAGCAAATTTTTTCCTTGCTTGGGAGAGTTTGTTAGACTTTTGTGTATGTTTAGCAGAGTTTGCAAGCAAATTTAGTCATAATTTGGAGGAGTTTATTGTAAGTACCTGAATGGAGACACTCGATGTACTACATAGGCTAACACAACAGAGAGACTGTTGTAGAGGAGGACAAACACAGAATGAGGACGCATGTACAACAAACGCTAACACAGGAGAAAAACACACAGATATTCATCAACCTTTTGTAATAAGAATAATATAAACAAAGTACATTCTTGTTTATTCAGATTTACACACAACCACAACTTGGTTTGCCACTGACCTATTCCTAACTACCTAAAGCTCACACAACACTACAACCTTGTAGCTGTTGCAACTCTCTGTTGAACTTCCTAGTTCACACAACACTGCAGACTTGCAATTGCTGCAGCTCTCTTGATTTCACTTACCAATAACACCTCTGTCGAGCTCACTATCTCACACAACACTACAGACTTGTAGCTGTTGTAACACCCTCGGTTTCACTCACCAAGAACTCCGCTGTCGAGCTACTAGCTCACACAACAATACATGCTTGTAGTTGTTGTAACTCCCTCAAATTCACTCACCAAGAACACCTCTGCCGAGCTCACTAGCTCACACAACAAATGTTGGAACTTCCAATTTTTCTCTCTAGAAGTCCAACCCTTCTCCAAGTGCTAAGCACTACTTAAATAGTCTCAGCTCATCTAGGGTTTTCCTTTGGTCTTGAGAAACACTCCAAAACACTCTGCACCATGTTCGTGTCATAGAGCCTTGCTGTCTTCTGCATCCTGCAGAACCAACATAGTTGACCCTTGCTTTCCTCCTGTTATGCTGCTATATAACACATTCAGGTTGAGTCACTATTCCCTTTCATACTGCAGCCAATTCTTGTCTTTCTATTTCAGTGTCACGTCCCTATTGCACACATGGCTGTTTCACCAGCGAATAAGATGTCGCCATATCAGCTTCATTTGAACCAAAGATAGGGCCCACATTTCTCCTTATTGCCACTTCATTTTAATTTATAGGTCACATGTTCTTTCATTTGTCTCTCATTTTGTGTATATTTGGGAGAGTTTGCAAGAAAACTTAATCCTAGTTGGGAGAATTTGCCTGTCATTTTGTGTACGTTTGAGAGAGTTTGCAAGCAAATTTAGTCCTAGTTTGGAAGAGTTTTCCTGTCATTTTTTGTACTTATAGCAGAGTTTGCAAGCAAATTTAGTTCTTGTCTCGAAGAGTTTGGATATGTATGGTAGAGTTTTGTGTAGTATGGTAGAGTTTGGCAGACTTTGCTCAAGATTTATCAGCTTTCAGATAGGCATAAATAAATAGCCAAAGCAATAGCAAAAGTGTATCCGCTTTCAGCTCAGAGAAC
Organism: Lepidium aucheri; assembly: GCA_900406435.1. NCBI lineage: Eukaryota > Viridiplantae > Streptophyta > Magnoliopsida > Brassicales > Brassicaceae > Lepidium > Lepidium aucheri. The sequence continues at coordinate 9,160 of OVBA01000095.1, read as the reverse complement.
TTGCACCTATCATCTACGTAAAATCATTTTGTCCAAATTCATAGGAAGAGAGTCTTTCAAGCTATTTAAGAAAGCTGCGACTGTATATAGGCTTGACGAGTTCAATGCCATCTTCTACCATATAGAGAGAGTAGGTCCAAGGTTTCATTGATATTTGCAAAGAGCGGATGTTTGGTTGTGGAGTCGTGTACATTTTTCAGGAAATAGATATAACTTGACCACGTCAAACATAACACAGTCTATCAATCATGTGTTTTCCGAAGCGAGAATTTTCCCTATTGTGCAGCTTATAAATGCAATTAGGGAAATGCTAACAAAGTGGTTCATGAAGAGGAGGATAAAGGCAGGGTCAACAACGACAATTCTCACTCAACAATCGAAAAACTTTTAAAAGTATTTGATTTGGTAAATTTTGGTGGAGTTTAGTAGAGTTTGGTTATCTTATTTCTTAGAATTTGGTAGAGTTTGGGAGAGCCTGATGAAGTGCATGTTTGTAGTTAGCCCTGGGCATAAAATACGATACCCAAACCAAAACGGACCCAAAAAACAGGAACCAAACCCGACAAAATATCCAAATAGGTCCTAAATTTATGTACCCAGAAAACCAAAATCCGACCCTAATCAAATCAAGAACCGAATAGGTACCCGATATACTTTTGTTAAATTTAAGCTTTTTAAAACTTATTTCTATTAATTCTTTACTTTTTTTTGAATTTTTATATATAAATACACGAACCCGAACTCGATCTATAACCGAACTGAACAAAATCCAAAAAACAGAAATATATGAATGGATTCTAAATTACTAGACTCAAAAAGTCGAACTCGAAAAAAGCCGAACCGAAACACAAAATGCCCAAGTATATTTGTAGCTACTTATATATAATTTAGTAATTTCAGGGATTTAGAAAGTAAATATTTTAGTGTATAAACATGGATTGTTAAGATTTAGTGCTTGTATATCGTTTTATTATAGAATAGATTGTAAAGAATCAATATATACAATTTTACAAAAATATCCTTTCTATAATCCTAGTGTTTATGAAATTCTTTGTAATACAACACATCACTAAATGTTACAGTGTTAAAATAGATTGATAACACAAACAATGACTACGTGGGAAGAGGTATAAAAAATTGATTTTAATTTCTATGAATCCTTTGTTAGGTTTTTTCCCTAAATCAATTTATGGGATCAATTACGTGAGTCTCAAATTTAAGTTTTTTTTCTGCATGAAAGCTGTATTATTATTAAAATGTCCAAAAGGCAAAAAAATACATATTACAAATAAATATAATATGAGAATGGACTCACCAATAGCCCAAAAAGCATCAATCTTAGTTGGAAAGATCAAGATTTTGAGTGGACGTCGATGTTCTCCTGTCCAAACCACCTGCAACCAACAAACAACCAGATCTGCTCTACTAAAATTGAAATCAGCACCATAAAATAGTTCAGAGAAAACACCGCCGATTTGCTACTCCGAAAATTTTAAAGCCTCAAGATTCAACTCTGTTGTCTTAAAATTTATCCACAAGCATTGTGGCAACACTTGAAGAATTACTATCAAAAATGAAACAACCGCCGATAATCCTAAAGAAAGAGCCTCCAATGATGGTGAAGCACGTGGAGAGATGAGCAGATCTGGAGAATCGATCGTCAACTTAACACCATTAAAACTACCTAAACATGGCCAAGACAATACCAAAAGGAGAAAAATGAAGAATTCTCATAACTTACTTTGACATAACCGATAAAATTACACCAGATCTAAAACAAAAATAAAACCATAACAATAGGGATAAGACGAAAGGAGTCGACGTTGGTGTTATCAGAACCACCATCGTCGACTCCAGAGGAGAGCCAAAGCGGCTAGGTCAGAGGGAAAATTCCCACTAGCACGAGTGATCCTTTTTTTTTATTATTCAAATAAAGTCTACCTAAATTTAATTCTATTGTTTAATTTTTAGGTTTAATTTTCTAGGTTAGCTTAATTTAGGTCAGAGATTCTGGATCAAAATTATAGTCAAAATCAACTCAAATGCGATATAGCAATCGCTTAATCCGGTTTAGTAATAGCAATATGGCATTTAATTAAATTTGGGGAATTATATTGATTTTGCGAATTTATGTTAAGCTACAAAGATGCAAACGAGTTTGGGGTGCACACGGAAGAAGTTAAAAGTATAGAGAAAATTAGTTTGATCAGAAATAGTTCGAAGGAAAATATGTGGTCAGTCCTTCTTAAAATTTTACAACAATATTCATAAGGAATGTCATGTTATGGAAAAAAGACCGTTTCCAAACATACTTATTCTATCGTACCGTTTCATACATGAATTTTAGGACTTAGTTTAATTCTAATGTAAATGACAAAAAATCAAATTATAGACGTAATGAACTAAAATCAACATTGATCGTTTAGACAGTTAGTCAACTATTAAATATTGTGATTAGCCCTGGGAAATGACCACTTTCGAACTGAACAATTTTTATCATGTTGATTCCTGCATAAACTCAACAATTCAAATTTTATATATGAACTTTTTAAAAATAAGAAAAATCAACATTGACTATTTAGATTGTTAATCAATAGTTCATTTATCGTGATTAACATATTTTTTTGACACTTGTAACTTGGGTGTCAATTAGGATTGAGAATGTTAAAACAAACGGTTAAGTGTGAGGCAATGAAGCTTTACTTGAGCTACAAGGAACAACCCTCACACTTGTTTAAGGGTTGAAAGAGTTTGTATGTAACCAAAAATATGAATTAATTCAAGGTAGTTGGTGTGTAACCAAACACATGAACCAACTTGTCTTTCAGCCTAAATCTGACTGTTGAAGCTCGTTAAAGTCACGTGTGGTCCTTAAGGATAAAAGGACAACATTTAGGTGCTGTCACTTTCAACATTTGGATTGGTGAAGACCGAATCTTTCCTTTTATAGAAGTAACATAAATTTCTTTTGTATGTAACATTTTATTTATTATTTTGTATGTAAATTCTAGGACGATCACGTGTATATATATGTAGCCTTGTAACTCATTTCAAGTTAAGAGAAAGAAAGATTTCTTCTTCTAATCTCCAACTCTCTCTCCATTACAATTCTCTTTCTCGCGTTACCGATTTCACTTCTCATTCTCTCTAAATCTCTTTAATCCGCTTACTCTCTTATTTTATCTAAAATCTTATATCGTATCAGAGTTAGGTTCATCTTAGGCTAATCTCTAATCTCTCTAAAGGTCCCAGGATCTTGTCGTTTTAGGAGAAAACACCATTGTTGTTCTTGAAGCTTTCATTTTGTCCGCTGGGTAATAGAGTGTTCCCTCTATTTATGATGGATAATCTGAAGTTTTTGGGCGTTCATGTGACTCTTAAGGGTGTAAGCTACCTCTTATAGCCAAGAACGGTTACTAGTGTGTTGAAAAACCGAGGGCTTTGGGCTCATGTTGAAGATTGAGGTCCAAAGAAGGCGACTTATGTGAGTTTGAAGGCGAATAAAAAGGTGGAGGGGGTAAGCGCTTCAATTGTTACTGGTGAAGATGAAGCAAAGTGGTATCAAGACTACCAAGTTGCCATTGTCATCATTTAGAGCTCTCTTGACCATCCATCCATGAAGCCTACTCCCTTTGCGAGAGCGCTAAGGAAATATGGGACTCTCTCAAATGGTTGTATGGAAATCTGTCCAATCTTAGCCGTGTGTATGAGGTCAAGAAGGCGTTTAGCAATCTCAAGCAAGAAGATATGGAGTTTACTCTATGGTTTGGAAAGTATAGGCCTTATTGGGCTGACTTTGAAATGCTAAGGCCCTCTACACTAGACCCAATGGTGATTAATGAGCGGCTTGAGCAAGATAAGACGTTTGGGATGATGTTGAACTTGAACCCGGCGTCTGCAGAAATGATTTGTCATCACTTGAGACAAGAGAAGGTTCCTAGCTTGGATGAAACGTGTGGGCTGGTCCAAAGAGAACTAGGTTCCTGAAACCTTATTAGCGGAAAATGGGAGCACACCTTGGCTAATAAAGCATCATACCGCAATGATGAAAGGAAGGTGTTTGTGTGTGAGCATTGCAAGCGCAAATGGCACACCAAGGAGCGTTGCTGGACCCTTCATCCACACTTCAAGCAAAGCAAATGGGACAATCCTAGAGCTAATGTAGCAAGCAAAGAAGCCGCGGCTCAAGCAAGTGCTACACTCACTCCTAAACCGGCTGAAGGCAATGCTATGGTGGCGGTTCATGAAGACTTTGTGAGGAAGGATGACCTTGAGGAGTTTATAAAGTCCATCAATGCTCTCAAAGAGTCCGATAACTTTTTTTATGTGTCCAAAATTGCAAAGCCATTGGTAATAGATTCGGGTGCAATACATCACATGATTAGTAATGCTAGTTTGCTCACGAATTTGAAACCAGCCTTAGGGTGTGTTAACATTGCTAATGGTAAAAATGTTCTTATTAAAGGCATATGTGAACTTAAACTATTTAATAAAAAATCTAAAGCATTTTTTTTGTCACTAATCTAAAGCATTCTACATGCCGGAATTTAAATAAAATCATTTAAGTGTCCATAAGGCCGTTTGTGATTTGAATCTATTTTTGATCCTTACTCAGTTCAATTTCGGGATATTAAGAGTGGAAGGGTCCTTGGAAGTGGAGTTAGCACGGATGGGCTATACTTGCTAAAAGGGGCCAAAAAGAGTCCAAATTTATCTTTCAATTCAGGCTTATCTAGTTTAGTTATATCTAGTAGTTAAGTAATGATGAGTTGTGGCATGCTCGGTTAGGTCATCCACATACTCGTGCTTTAAGTCTTTTGTTGCCTGATGCTGTTTTAAAAAATGATAATTGTGAAGCTTGTATACTTGGGAAGCATTGTAAATCGGTGTTTCCAAAGTCTTCAACCATTTATGAGAATTGTTTTAATCTAGTTCATTCCGCTGTGTGGTCATCACCTTGTGTTTCTAGAGAAAACCATAAGTATTTTGTTACATTTATTGATGAAAAATCAAAATACACTTGGGTAACCTTAATGCCTAGTAAAGATAAAGTTATGGAAGCCTTCACTAACTTTCAAACTTATGTCTTTAATCAATATAGTGCCAAGGTGAAAATACTAAGGACCGATAGTAGAGGAGAATACACAAGTCATGCGTTTAAGTCATTACTTGCAAGACAATAAATTATTCATTAAACCACATGTCCATACTCTCCCCAACAAAATGGTGTTGCGGAGAGGAAGAACAGACACCTCATGAAAGGGGCTAGATCCATGATGTTCCACAACAATATTCCAAAAAGGTTTTGGGGTGATGCGATGGTCTCGGCGTGTTACCTAGTCAACCGCATTCCAACTAAAATGTTACAAGATGTATCACCCTTTGAGGTATTACTAAAACCAAACCGTCTATTAATCACTTACTTGTGTTCGGGTGTGTTTGCTTTGTTTATGTACCAGGGGAACAAAGAACCAAACTTGAGGCCAAGAGTATTAAGGGTATGTTCATTGGCTATTCAAGTACTCAAAAAGGGTACAAGTGCTACATACCAGATACAAGAAGGGTCATTGTGTCTAGAGATGTGAAGCTCATGGAAGGAACCCAGTTTTATGAGAAACAAGAGTGATCGGACCTCCAAGACGTCTCACATAATGAGTTGGATTGTGCAAAGAGTCTCTAAATGTTCCTTGAGAAAATTGGAATCAAACCGCCAACCAGATCGCAAGTCAGAGCACAAGTCAGGTTGCAAGACGTACCGCAACTGCAAACCGGACGCAAGATGGATCAGAAACCAGATCGCAAACATTGACCAGATCATATGTCCTGTTCCCAGTCGGATTGTAGAGTACAATCGGATCGCAAGTACCACGACCAACTGGATTGCAGGATTCAACCAGATCGCATGTACTGGTACCAGCCAGATCGCATGGACCAGACAAATCACAAGCACCAGCCGGATTGTATGTACCAGCCGGATCGCACGTACCAGCCAGATTACACACCAGTCAGATCGCATGTACCAGCCGGATCGCATAAATAAGCCGGATTGCCCGCACCAACTAGAACGCACATACCAGCTAGAATGCCCATACCAACCGGATCGGATGCGACCAGAGCTGCAGCCCATTAACGAGCAATCGANCCGGGCGCCCCCCCCCCCCCCGAATAAGCGATCGATCCTGAACCCATTTTGAAGATGATTGCACTTGTCACACAAGGTCTAAGGAGGAGTCAAATAGTGAGGAAATACCCCTCCAATTGGGTTAATACTCGGGTTCTACTAAAACAATGTGGCCAAGGCACATCCGTCCCTAATTGTGTGCGATCTAGTGACAATCCTAAAAGAGCACCAAACGTTCATCACCCAACTTAACCAGAACTTTGTACCAAAGACTTATGAAGAGGAAAAGGAGCACAAAGTTTGGCGCGATGCGGTTGATAATGAACATAATGCTATGGTTTGCAATCACACTTGGAATGAAACCGAACTACCTACTAGGAAGAAATCAGTGACATCAAGATGGATTTTTACGATCAAGTATAATAGTGATGGTGTACCATTGAAACACACAAGTCCAAACTTGTTGCAAGAGACTTCACCCAAACATATGGAGAAGATTATCACGATACTTTTGCTCTGGTTGCCAAATTTCATACGGTATGTGTAGTCTTATTCTTAGCTACTAACCTTGATTGGGATTTGTGGGAAATTGATGTCAAAAATGCATACTTACAAGGTGAACTTGAAGACTAGGTGTGTATGCATCCTCCACTGGGCTTGGAACACATTGTACAACCCAGAAATGTTCTGAGGTTAAGGAAGGCGATCTATGGTCTTAAACAATCCTCAAGGGCTTGGTATCACAAGCTAAGTCATACACTCTGAGATCATGGATTCCAAAAGTCTGAAGCCGATTACACCCTTTTTACCCTCCAAAGTATGAACGGTATAGTTGTTATTCTCGTTTATGTTGATGATATTATCATAACCGGGAATGAAAGAGAAGGTATCAAAGAACATTTTAACTCGGCTTTTGACATTAAAGATTTGGGCGAGATGAAATATTTCTTTGAGATTGAAGTATGTTGTTATGCCATTCTAAGGAAGGTCTATTTCTTTCTCAAATGAAATATACACTTGATCTTATAAATGAGTGTGATGTCGGTCCAAGGAAAGCCTCCACACCTCTTGAAGATGCCTACAAAGCAACATGCAAGGGGGGAAAGATGATAAACCTTTTGAAGACATACATCAATATCGAAAAATGGTTGGCAAGTTGATATACCTCACAATAACAAGGCCGGACATATGCTTTGCGGTCAACCAAGTAAGTCAACACATGCAAGCTCCAAAAATATGTCACTAGGAAATGGTGGATAGGATCCTTAGGTATCTCAAAGGCACTCCGGAACAAGGCATATAGATGGGCCGGAATGAGAGCACAATACTTGTAGGGTATTATGATGCAGATTGGGCTGATGATAGACAAGGTTAAAAGGGTTTGTATGTAACCAAACACATGAATTAGTTCAAGATAGTTGGTGTGTAACCAAAAACGTGAACCAACTTGTCTTTCAGCCTAAATCCGACCGCTAAAGCTTGTCAAGTCATGTGTGGTCCTTAAGGATAAGAAGACAACTATTAGCTGCTGTCACTTTCAACATTTGGATTTGTGAAGACCAAATCTTTCCTTTTATAGAAGTAACATAAGATATTTCTTTTGTATGTAACATTTTATTCATTATTTTGTATGTAAACCCTAGGAGGATCACGTGTATATATATGTAGCCTTGTAACTCATTTCAAGTTAAAGAGAAAGAAAGCTTTCTTTTTCTAATCTCCAACTCTCTCTCTGTTCCAATTCTATCTCTCTCGCGTTACCAATTTCACTTCTCATTCTCTCTAAATCTCTTTAATCCGCTTACTCTCTTCTTTTATCTACAATTTTATACCGAACCCGCGGGTTGCACGCAATCTGTACCACTATGGAATGGATTAGGGTTTAGATTTTTGTAACCTAAAAAAGCAGGCATTACGGGTTGGACCACTATGGTCTAGCGGATATTGCGGGATAAACCCGCACGAACAATGGGTTAACCTACATATTAGAACAATATGTAATTTACGTGATCTATTAGTCATTAAATTTTTATATTATTTTTAAAATTTTCAGAATGTTTAATTACCTCATATGATCTAGTATTTAAATTTATATACATGTTTTCTATGTCCATTTTAATTACGATATTTTCTTTTTTTAGTATTTCTTTTTTCTTAGTCAATTTTTCAATATTCATAAGATGATTCGACTTACAAAAGTACTACCAAAAACTGCTCATACTTGTTAATTGAAATCATCTTCAAATTTTTAAGATTTGCTTAGTGCACAAAACTCTGAATATTTGAAGAAAATGGTAAATAATACATTATTTTTAGTTTTAATAATAATTTAGGTTTAGTGTAATAATTCTATGGATACTTAATATGCAGATGATAATTTCAAAGGTGTTTGCGAAGAAATTCATGAAGTTGAAACTTAAACCATACGGCATATGCCACTACACATTTTTGAATTATTTTAATTTTTCAATTTTTAAAATATTTTTCTTATTTTTTCTTAATAAATTAGAGATGTTGTATGCTTGGGTTAATTTTCAATTTTATACGTTTACCTAGTTACTTATGTTTGCTTATTTTTCAAACAATTTATTTGTAGTTTTGACTCGACAAAAATTCATTTATTACATGATAGTTAATTTTTATTATAGATACTAGATGATGTCCCGTGTTATGCATGAGTTAGGTAATATTTGTTTATTTTATTTATTTATTTTAGGGTTTGATTTGTATGTGTAAATTTATTAATTACTTAAAAATATATATATTTGATATATTAAAAATGAATTTATAGTGATCAACAATATCTGTTGTACACGNAAATATTTTTTTATTTCTGTTTACTTAAGTTTTGATGCATTACAATTTTACATATAAAATTTTTTGACTCGTGTTATTTATGTTTTGACTCATGTTCATTTATGTTTTAGACTCATTTATAATTAATTTTTAGACCCGTATTTATTTAGGATTTTGACCTGTATTTATTTAGGTTTTAAGATCTGTTTAATTTTGCTGCGTTATACATTATCGATAGAACAC